>JASGXE010012334.1:0-11319 GCA_030068105.1 Sinentomon sp. SZTP_YWyxl
GGGAGCGTCAGAAAGCCAAATATGGCAAAGGTTGCAGAAAATACCGACAATGCGGTTTGTTAGGTAATCAATGTCATGGGACATTTTACCAATTTCATGCCGCGTAGGCAATTGATGAATTTTGAATATTTCAAAGTGCCGGCCAGCAAAAAAGAATGACATGCACAAACAAACGAGTCGATACAAAATGAAAGTCGAACAAAAATAAAATGTGTTCATACCTGAACAAAAGGTTGATGCCACAGAATGGGAACCATCAGGATCCATTGAAATTTTTCATCTTGAATTTCATCGTTCCCATCTCTGACCGTTTTTTTCGTGTCAGAAATAAAATCGGCGAAATTTCTCAAAATGATGCGATGGAAACGAGCATATTTTTCCTGACAGGTGTAGCTGTCGCCGACGATATAAAGATGTCCGAAATTTCGATATTCCTGATACGAGTAATTCTGTTTTATTTACGATTTGTAATCCTATCCGATACCGACTTCCGATTTCCCTATTTATTTCCGTTTCAGAAATTGAAACCAATGACTCACCTGATGTTTACTGATGCATCTATTCTCGTGGAGTAGGCAAAAAAAGCAACATCAAAATGAAACTACATTTGGCTTCATTTCCCACGTACATTTTTCTCATGTATATTCAAGCTGGATTTCTGGCAAAATTTATGCCTGCAGTGGGGAAAACGCTCCTCTCCTCCGCCGGGCTGGTGAGTTTTCTTGTTGCTCTGGACGTCCCAGGACCAGGCAAAATTCTTTGCTGCAATTCTGGCATGCATGACTTCTGCGGTGCGTGCCTTCGACTGATGTGCTTCCGAAGACTGTCCCTTTCTTATAAATCTTCCCACAATCTTCAACATCACATTGATTCTAAGATTGATTGAGAGAAGAATAATCACGAGCCTATGACACAGCCACAGCATTATTCACGAAATTCTGATTTTAGGATCATGAAGTGGGGAAGTGGGTGTACAAATTTCACCAGCATTCCCGCTCGCAGGTGGGGCTGCAGCTACTACGGGGACTGGTTCATGTGCTGCCACTGGAACAGGATCTTCTTCGCCAACTTCCAAAACCAATCTTGCAAGTCGTGCATCGTTGTCATCATTCAGTGGTTGCTGACAATGTCTGCATGAGGGTGACGGCCTTGGTTGTCAACACAGTTGTCAAATAATTGTCTGAAAAATGGTGCTGCAAAAATCATCCACAATGTTTCTTTCACTTGGAGCTGAACAGTTTTATTAGATGATTTGAAACTGATGGCTTTCAGATGGCCTGGCTGCTGGTCACAATCGGTGTCCTGCAGATGGCCGTGCTGCTGGTCACAATCCACGTCTGGCATATTTCCAGGCAAATTCCAGGTCACAATCAAATGCAGCAGGAGGCTCACAATGCAGAGATAGGAATGTGGCATTGGAGAGAAATTATGAAATAAAAAATGCGATTAACAAAAAAATATGTTGGAGAAAAAGTGGCAAGCTTGATTTGAAATCAAGAAATATGTCCCTACCCGATTTCCAAGAGGGACCTACGAAGTTATCTGATGCTTGGGTGTGGGGTTTATCCGGAGTGGAATGGGATTGGCCCCGGCCCGCATTGATGCCCGAATTGGCAGCGTCGAGCTGTGCAATAGAGGCATCAACATTATTCAGTCTGGCCGAGATGCTGCTGCAGCGTGATGTACGAGTAAAGTGCATCTTTAAGACCGGTCATGTCAAATTTCGGTTGGTCTTGTGTTTTAAGGGGGGCGTAAAATTTACCCCCATTGCATAAAAAGTTTGAGATGACTGTCTCTGCTTAGATTTCTGGTCAATTTACCCCAGAAATATTTTCTCGTCTATTGAATCGTCGACTCGGGTGAAAATGTTGTTCTCTTTTTGCTGCAAATTTTTCCCTCTTATTACATCTTTAGCTTAATTTCACGCCAACCTACTCAAATTGTAGTTTCACAAATCTGCCAAAGACCGAAGAATGTAAAAAAATGAGTATGAGTACAATCTAATGCAACATACTCTGACTCAGCTCCGCGCATCGGAGTAATGACGAATCCTCGTGTATTGACTGACCCGTTTTGTTCTTTACCAACTTCAACACGTTTGTTGTCCACGTTTGCTTGTTTTTGTGCAGATGCAATTTGAAGTTGCGAAATTGGCACCATGTTCTCTATTCAGTATTCGCTCACGCTTGTGGGTTCCTAGGATTACCTTATTAGGTACTTTGGATTCACTCATTTTGTGCAGAAAAATCTCAACTTGCAATTGTATCAGTTTCACGACTCCCAATTGTCAAACCCTTGGTCAACTCAGTTGAAATATCTCTCTGCAGTGAGGTCGTTTGCACTCGGCATGGACAACAAATTCCAACGATCCAAGTTTGCTGTTGCAGATGACCAACTCCAGAATGAAAAGTGATAAGACCGGCTTTTCAAAACTGACTTTAATCTTCGAAGAAACAACAAGTATCTCGACAAACCGGTGCAATTGATTTTTGTCAGGAAGTTCATTCTTCAGAACCGATCATCACCGGCAATGTTTCTCTCTCTCAGCTCACTTTAACTTTTTGCGAGGTGAAAACGGGCCCAGTAAGCTATGCGTTGTTTGTTCGAGTGAATTGATTCTCCTGACACCCTTTCGGGAGAGGTCAATAAACACAGGCATTGCTCAATGGTCACATAGCCGCTATGTTGCAGGGCCTAATTTCTTTGCATACAGGGAAGCGCAATTCAAAACTGTACGTGCGTAATCATCTGCCTGAACTTTCAGTTGTTGGAACGTGCAATTTTTCTACCTGCGGGTCACGCCACATGTGATCGCGGAATAAATGTGGCAGAGCTTTTGTCGATTGGCCGAATTTCACATCAATGACCACTGGTTCGGACGTCGCCGCAGCCACCCCCAAAGGTGCACGGTGTCAAAAAAGTTCCGAACATGGTGCAAGAATGAAATATGGCGCAATGAGATGTGCCGGTAGGTGGATGCTGAATCAATTAGGTGGCCCTTTGAAGGGCCGTTTGTGTTTTGTCTCCTGTGAGTAAATTTTCAAATTGTTCCCCTTGTCCTTCCTGGCAATTGGGAGTGCATTTCTCGAACATACTCTGGCTTGGTTGAGCTCGAGATCCTTGTATTTGTCGGTTGGGTTGACTGAGCAGATGAAATGTTCTCTCCACCAGATCAGGTTTTCATCTGATGGAGTTTGTCATTTTATCGCAAAAGTCGACTCTCCCCAACTCAGCAGGCATCAATTGTTGAACCGATGGCATCTTCCAAGGACGGATTTTCCTTTTTTAAGGATTTTTGTGATGTACAACCTGGAGAGACCAACTTCCCGTCCTATTTTCTTGCAGACTGTATGATGAGATGTAGATGATGGCACCTTCGTTTAAAATTGCACTCTTTGTGCGGCGTGGCCTTTGATGGATATTCCGGACCGAGCCAATTGATTTGAATTTGGCAATGAGATCACGGACTGTTCAGTGTAACGGTTGAGGTCGTTGATGATTCAACCAAGTATCATTCTCATGTAGGCCCTTCATCTGTCAGTTCTAAAAGGAATGTTCTGATACACAACAAAGAAGCAAACAAATCCATTGAGAAAAATGCAACGTTTCAGTTCCAATGGTTCTATTGCCTGTGTTTCCAATGAAGCAGTGTGCCGTATGTTCCAGGAAAACCTCAATATCTGATTTTGATGGAAAAGCTCTGGACATGTCGAAGTGCTTCTTCAAAATCTCTTCTTCTGTCGATCACCATGCATGTCTGCTGTTCGGTGGAGTTCTTTTCTGCTGACTATCCTTTTTTCTGGCGTTGCAGCACTTACAGGTGGTGATGGAGGTTCATCAGGATCTGCACCGATTTCCATACAGCGGTTGTATTGTCAAATTGTTGGAATACTGGTGGAGTGTCATTGTCCATGTCTTCAAACAAGAGCATGAAATTTCGTCCTTTGATGTTTGAGTCCTCCCCAAAGAGGTCCCTCCTCAGACTCTCATCTCTGCTTTGAGATGAGGACCTTGCTGTCTGAGGGGCTTTATCCTTCTTAAGCCAGCAAACCCCATGGGATCGAAGGTGCAAGTGGATAAACCTGGGGAGTATTCATCGGTAGGCTCCACTCCTTCCGTTCCTGTGGAGCCCGATGCGCTGCCTGAGGAAGGTCCCTGACCTCAACCTTGAGCCAACTTCCCTGCCAACGCCAGAATTGCTGCACTGTGATTCCCACCTCCAAAGATCTTCATGATGTCTGACGCATCAAGGGGGCCATCTTAGCATTTGCTGGCACTACCACCTTCTGTGTCCGTGATTTCGAACCATCACATTAGGACGTGCCTGGCCATGACAAAGCTTTGGATACTTTCTCTTGTCACGTTAGGTGCGTTACTTTACTTGACACGTTTCCAAAGAGAGTGCAGTAACTTATCAGGTCCTCCAGCAAGTTACTTTCATCTGAATCAAGATTAACTTAGTTTCATCCAAGTTTCTCAGCAAGTTCTAAAGTTTCATCTAAAGGTAGGTCAATGCTCAAGGTACTTATAGTCCTTTCACTCTGAGTTGGCATCTGAGTTTGGTGATTGATGAACTGGGAGTTCAGTATCTGAGCTCCTGGAACCCGATTGATCGTTCCCTGAACTGCAACAGGTCAGTATTTTTCTTCGTCCCATTTCATATTTTCAAATCTGCAACATTTTCAAGTTAAGCATCCCCGAACAAATTTTGGCGTGACGCCAACTCAGAGTGAAAGGACTTTAAGCAATTTTTGAGGTAGTACCCTGCATGCTATCGGGTACCCCTTCCTGCAATAAAATTGAATGTCTCACCTTCTGATTGATTTTTTTCGAACTGCCGTTTTCTCCACTTCCTTTTTTCTATTGTTCCTTTTCGCGGTATTTCTAGATTGGAAAAATTCGAAAAAACCAAACAGAATCAACGAGTACATGCAGAAATCTTTTTGTCATTTCAAATTTCAAAATGTGGTTGCAAGGGATAATGGCAAATACATGTCGGTGACATAAACAACCTCCATTCGAAAGTCTTTTACCGGAGGCCTCTCCGAAACCAATGCCGAATGGGCGATGTGGTCGTTGAAAGCACGATACCATGCAGTGTTCCATTATGGGAGCAGAAAAAACTGGAGCTGACTCAGTTGGACTCTGCCACTCTGAAGGTATCTGAACCCATGTTGAAGTGCATGCCAACAATGCACCATCTTCCTTCAATTTTTCCATTATGGCCGCCCTAACTTGGTATGTCGCATATGTGTCTATATCCTCCCTGTTCGTAAAAATCTAAGGCCAAATATCGCCTTAACTTGGATGGTCTAAAACCATTTGGATTCTTTAGCTGGGGTTGCCAAGCCACCCAAGTTTATTACTGCACATACTTCTCTGGCTTCTAAAAAGGTTGTGCGTGCCGGGCAGTCGACTTGATGAGTAGGTGGGTAGGTGGAGAATACGTGCATGATGGGACGTGGTAGGTGAAAGGGACATAATGGTTGCCGTGATGCAGATAAACTGCACTGGATGGCTCCAAAACAACCCCATGTTTGACGAAGCCGAAATGAGGTGGCACAGATGGTAATTGTAGACTTGAAACTGTCCAGATAGTGGAGAGTTAACACAATGGTCTTCATGGTCGGGGTAGTTGATTATCGGTGGCTTATTGATGTAGCTGGTGGCAATCTTGGAGGCATCAATCGGGGATGTCTTGGTGTATTTTCATACTAGATAACCCAGTCGAGTTGCCATTGTTGACCGGGCTTCACTGAGGCTATCGGGTATACTGCAACCTTCGGATTGTTCTGCTGCCTCACTTGTTGGTGGACGACTTGGAGGCTGATTCACGTTATCTGAAAAAGTGACGACAATTCAAAATATCTAGTTATATAAAAGTCAAATATTGACACTAAAAATAACACTTTGTGCATTTCTCCAACAAAAATGTTCTATTTTGAAGAAAATCCCAGTGACACATCAGAATTTATGAATGACATCTTGGCCCAACTCACAATTTTGAAAGAAAAAGCCAGATTGGTCCAGTTGGGTTGCAGATAATCTCATGTTGTCGCGAAAAGCAATAAAAATCGTCTTGAATCAAAAGGATCGCAAATTTTGAAAAAAAAAATTGAATGTCCATTGAGATGTGACATGTACACATTGCATCTCAATCCCGGATGCAACATTCTGACAATGCATCTCAATCCCGGACTACGTACAGAAAAACATGTAAATCCAGGAGCCAGATGTGCCCACATGTTTTTCTATCGCTGAAGTTCTTTGCCAACAGTGTGCAGGCTTGGCAGATCCTGCTCCCAAAACCAGAACTGTTCATCTGATCGTCAGTTACCTCTTCGCCTGTGACAATGATAGGCGCCACGATAAAAAGTTTTGATGCTGTTCTGTACTCCTTGTTGAATCGCTCCTGAAACTACTAAAATGTGCTTCAAAAGAGGGATAGCCACTGCCGTTCGGTAGTACTGTTCGGGACATGAGGCCGGTGGATTGACTCGGTTTCGTTGGGATAGAGCAATGTGTGGCATCCTTGGTTCACTGGAAACTTCTGCTAATGCTGTTGCTTGGGAAAGCACTGTGGAAAGGTGTCATCAATCAAGTTTGAACTTCTCAAATTCTGAAGTTCGTTCTTCTCGCTATCAATTCAGGAAAATGCCTGCAGAATATCTCTCTTGCGCTTCTGCAGTTTCGCCGACAATCCTTGTGAGTCCAGTTCTGTTCAAGACGTTCATGGTGATGACAAACGAGCAATGTGTTCAAAATTGGTGAATATGGTGAAACGTCCCTCGGCTTTGGTTTGAGAGGCGTTATCCCAGGTGAAGGTGCCTCCAGCGTAATTGTACAAATCGGGGTAATCCTTCCGTTTTGCTATTGCTTCAAGGGCCAGGATTCCAAACTCGTAGAGTGGATAGAGTGTGCCGAAGCATGTGTGCCGTTCCACCCATCCTGTGCGGCAGAGGCCACTTAGGTGTTTTTTTTTCAGATCCATAAAAATCCAAACACAGCTCCAGGAGCTTTTCTTTTGGGACTTACATGGAAGAAGAAATTGAGACCGTTGCTGAATTCCATCAGATTTCGTATCACCTGGACCTTTGATGGAATTGTGTAAACTCTTTGAGGCCGATTGTTTGCACAAGGAAATGTGACTTACGTCAGGTACTTTATCCTTATTCGGCCACGAAACTGGAGTTGAAGAGGGTCCAACACTCTGTTTCAATCGATTTCGGGCTGTGATCCAGCCCATCTTCAGGAAACGTCAGCACGGGGTAAAAATCGAAGTGTTCCACGGAAGTCGTGTCGTCAAATGGTGAAACTCTGTCAACTGAGGTAAGATCGCGTCGGCTGCTAGAGGTTCAGGAGATCTGGTGGACGCCGAATTCTGGATGGCTTGGCAGGGGCAGACGGCGGCGGAGTTTTCGCAGTTGCTGGAGATATCGCAACTGGATTTGCTGGAGATGGTATCTGTGTGTGGTGGCATTGTTGTGGTGGCCAGTGTTCGTTCCTGCTTGAAGGGTTCCACGTTTGTGATTTGAAGAAAGACTGCCATGTTGGGTTGAGATTGTTCAACCTTACAGAAGGCAACAATCTCAACCCAACATGGCAGTCTTTCTTCAAATCACAAACGTGGAACCCTTCAAGCAGGAACGAACACTGGCCACCACAACAATGCCACCACACACAGATACCATCTCCAGCAAATCCAGTTGCGATATCTCCAGCAACTGCGAAAACTCCGCCGCCGTCTGCCCCTGCCAGGCCATCCAGAATTCGGCGTCCAACAGATTGCCTGAACCTCTAGCAGCCGACGCGATCTTACCTCAGTTGACAGAGTTTCACCATTTGACGACACGACTTCCGTGGAACACTTCGATTTTTACCCCGTGCTGACGTTTCCTGAAGATGGGCTGGATCACAGCCCGAAATCGATTGAAACAGAGTGTTGGACCCTCTTCAACTCCAGTTTCGTGGCCGAATAAGGATAAAGTACCTGACGTAAGTCACATTTCCTTGCACCTGGACCTTGCTTATTGACACAAAGCACAAATTCAGTGCATGCGAGTTGCAGTGAACACAAATCGCTCGTGTTGAATGTCTTTCATGTCTTCTCTTCTACTTAATTTTCCCAATTTTATTTTCAACTTTTTGATTTGCTCGTTTGCTGCCAAGTCACGCAAACCTGTCCCTTAGTGATTCACAAAGATGTGTCATAAACTTCTACACTCTGACCCAAAAGTATCCCTACTAAATCTCCCTGCTTTAGAAAAAAGCTTGTACTCCTGGTATCATCTATTCCGTTGACCTTGGTAACATACCCCGGTAACTGCAAAAACAAACTAGAAAAGTGAGAAGAGAAAAAAAAATTTCTCAAGAACACAACGGTAAGACAAAAAAATTAGTCCATATCCATCACCACTTGCTGTGTCTTTCTAACAACGTCCCAGTCCTGTCACCCAACTATCCCAGTTGAAACTCGCTCATACCTCCCTCCTCCTTGACCTCATCCACCTCCTCTGGTGACATCGTTGAACTGGGACCACATCCTTTCCACTGCGTCATCTCTGCTGCTGCATCATACCAACAGTCTACACCATGCTAATTCCAATTCCACCAGAAGCCATCCCGATCTGGCCTCGCCGTGGTCCTCAGCCATCGACAAATCCTGCAGATTCAGGCCAATACAGAATCCTTGGCCAATCTCATCCAAGCATATCATGGCTTGTACCACCGTCTCCGGCGTCCTTTACTGATGTCCCCAAACAAGAGCACATGCTTCCGAAAAAACACCAAAGTGCAAAGTGATTTTTTTTCTTCTGCAATGAATTACGTCTTTCTATGGCCTTTCCCCCTTGAAATCAAAATGTCTTTACGCTCTGACTGGGTTGTTGCATGGCAATTGTCAGTGTTTCAGCACTCAAGTCCTGGGGAACACTGAGCTCCTGTAACTGAAATTTCCGGGCACCTTTTCTGAAACTTCCAGGCATCTTTTTTTTATTGCCAATTGCTTTTTCTTCATCAGGAAAAAATTGAAACTGCATTGACTTAGCAAGATACAAGGTTCCTCTAACTGAAATTTCCAAGCACTGTCTTTTTCATTGGCATTATTTTTTCTTCATCAGGAAAAAAATGCATTTGCGTTGACTCAGCTATATACATGGTTCCTCTAACTGAAATTTCCAAGCACTGTCTTTTTCATTGGCATTGTTTTTTCTTCATCAGGAAAAAAAATGCATTTGCGTTAACTCAGCTAGATACATGGTTCCTCTAACTGAAATTTCCAAGCACTCTTTTTCATTGGCATTGTTTTTTCTTCATCGGGAAAAAAATGCATTTGCGTTGACTCAGCTAGATACTCGTACATGGTTCCTCTAACTGAAATTTCCAAGCACTGTCTTTTTCATTGGCATTGTTTTTTCTTCATCAGGAAAAAATGCATTTGCGTTAACTCAGCTAGATACATGGTTCCTCTAACTGAAATTTCCAAGCATTGTCTTTTTCATTGGCATTATTTTTTCTTCATCGGGAAAAAAATGCATTTGCGTTGACTCAGCTAGATACATGGTTCCTCTAACTGAAATTTCCAAGCACTCTTTTTCATTGGCATTGTTTTTTCTTCATCGGGAAAAAAATGCATTTGCGTTGACTCAGCTAGATACATGGTTCCTCTAACTGAAATTTCCAAGCACTGTCTTTTTCATTGGCATTGTTTTTTCTTCATCAGGAAAAAAATGCATTTGCGTTAACTCAGCCAGATACATGGTTCCTCTAACTGAAATTTCCAAGCACTGTCCTTTTCATTGGCATTATTTTTTCTTCATCGGGAAAAAAATGCATTTGCGTTGACTCAGCTAGATACATGGTTCCTCTAACTGAAATTTCCAAGCACTTTCTTTTTCATTGGCATTATTTTTTCTTCATCAGGAAAAAAATGCATTTGCGTTAACTCAGCTAGATACATGGTTCCTCTAACTGAAATTTCCAAGCATTGTCTTTTTCATTGGCATTGTTTTTTCTTCATCAGGAAAAAAATGCATTTGCCTTGACTCAGCTAGATGCATGGTTCCTCTAACTGAAATTTCCATGCACTATCTTTTTCATTGGCATTATTTTTTCATCAGGAAAAAATGCATTTGCGTTAACTCAGCTAGATACATGGTTCCTCTAACTGAAATTTCCAAGCATTGTCTTTTTCATTGGCATTGTTTTTTCTTCATCAGGAAAAAATGCATTTGCGTTGACTCAGCTAGATACATGGTTCCTCTAACTGAAATTTCCAAGCGTTGTCTTTTTCATTGGCATTGTTTTTTCTTCATCAGGAAAAAAATGCATTTGCGTTAACTCAGCCAGATACATGGTTCCTCTAACTGAAATTTCCAAGCATTGTCTTTTTCATTGGCATTGTTTTTTCTTCATCAGGAAAAAATGCATTTGCGTTAACTCAGCTAGATACATGGTTCCTCTAACTGAAATTTCCAAGCATTGTCTTTTTCATTAGCATTGTTTTTTCTTCATCAGGAAAAAAATGCATTTGCGTTAACTCAGCAGATACATGGTTCCTCTAACTGAAATTTCCAAGCATTGTCTTTTTCATTGGCATTGTTTTTCCTTCATCGGGAAAAAAATGCATTTGCGTTAACTCAGCTAGATACATGGTTCCTCTAACTGAAATTTCCAAGCATTGTCTTTTTCATTGGCATTGTTTTTCCTTCATCGGGAAAAAAATGCATTTGCGTTAACTCAGCTAGATACATGGTTCCTCCAACTGAAATTTCCAAGCACTGTCTTTTTCATTGCAATTTTTTTTTTTCATAGGAAAATTTTGCGAAACTCAGCTGAAACATGTTCCTCAAATTGAAATTTCCAAGCAGTCTTTTTATTTAGCTTGTTTTTTCTTACAAGAAAAAATAAATTTGTTAACCGGAACATGGTTCCTTTCCCTACTGAAATTCCAAGCAGTCTTTTCATTGGCTTTTTTTCTTATTTGGGAAAGGATGGGTCAGCCAGACACATGGTTCCTCTAACTGAAAAATTTTTCCAAGCACCTTTTTCTTGGCCTTTGTTTTTTCTCATTTGAAAAAAATAAATTTGGTAACTCAGGCTAGAACATGGGCCCTCAACTGAAATTTTTCAGCACCTGTTTTCTTTTTATTGAACAATTTTGCTTTATCGAATTTAGGTTTATTGAAATTATCCAGAACAAGGATGGTTTTCCGGCGCCAAACCAAGTTAACTTTTTGACAAAAATTAAAATTTTCAAACACGGTCCTTTTTTTCATTTGGTTTTAGTCTTTTGTTCCTTGTTGAGAATATTTTAATTTT
>JASGXE010012335.1:0-12385 GCA_030068105.1 Sinentomon sp. SZTP_YWyxl
CGTTCACGTCGGCGGCTGGGAGCAGAATTACTTTGTTGGTTTCATTTGCTGTGATTTATGCTATGGAGTGTTCAGTTGTTGTTTTATTATGGCTTCAAAACAAAAAATGGAAAACTTAGCAGCTGGTGGTGGTCACAGGACCTCATTATTGGTGCTGAAGAAAGTGAATGTGAACCGCTTGTTGATATAGGTATAGGTATAGGTATCAGACGCTGCATTACGCAGGTTATTATGCCACGAGGCAATCGTCAATGGAGAACTGCAAAGTTCTCACATATGACAGCAAATGTCATCATATACCTGGGAAGGGGAAGGGAGGGAAGGGGAGGACACGCGACCGTCGGCTGCATTATTCGTAAGGTTAGGCAAGGGTAAAGGAAGGAGGGGGAGGAGGGTAGGTATAGGAGTATGGAAAAACACATCATCGGAATGTGGACGGGGCCTAGTCATATAGCATTCAATAACAGACACACAGCAGTCATACACACGCGACCAAACAAGGCCTCCCATACCATCAGCATCAAGCATGCAGCATTAACCAGCACAGCACACACACACCACAACATACCCATTCACAATCTCAAATGAAAACATACAAAAAAGAGAATAAAAGTGAGACAAAAGGTGAAAGAAAAGGAAGAAGGTAGGGAAATGTTGAAACGAAGAAACAAAGTCAACATGAAATTAGATAGAAGAAAAAGAAATAGGTAGGTAAATCATGAAATAATGATCGCAGTGATACGATGATGAGTTGGTAAGTACCTACGCCTCACTTCCCCTTTCCGATGCACTACAATGGGGGAATGGTTCGCCTTGTGTCAGTCACGCGGCGAGAGCGCTGTCCGGCATATGCTCGGTTAGCTAGCGCAGGGAGTCACGGAAGCACCAGCGGCATTCGCCAGCAGTACGCACACTCCCTCTTCCCAGCTGCGTGAAGGAGGGTTGCACTGACCACGCAGTGGGGGGCCGCCATCATGGGCCGCCGACTCCGGGCAGGTTCCCGGCTTAGGTCTGGGCATGGGTCCCGGACCCGTTCCCAGACCTCAATGCTATCAACCCCACGCAATACACCGGATCGGATCTGTTTGGCACAGGTACCACCTGTCTGGCAAAGAATGCTGGAGAAAATAATCCGATCATGAAATTCAAGAAATCAGATATGAATCCACTGTGTTTTGTGAAAGGCGATTCCAGTCTACAATTGTTCTGGGAATGAATGAATACTTAAAGATGTTCTTGGAAGGCTGATAAACACGGATCTTGGAAGTATGGTTATGGCGACCAAAGTAATCGGGAACAGCAAGGGTTTCAGACAGACATGACCAGCCACCATTATGAGTAAAAATCTTACTTAGAGCCGACAATCTGAACTGGGAACGCCGATCGGAGAGAGAAGGCCAATTCATAGAAGAAAGCATCGAAGTAACACTTGAATGACGAGAAAAATCATTCTTTACGAAACGAGCTGATTTGTGCTATATATCAGCACAATCTGATGATGTTGGCACTGCATTAGGTGGCCATCAGAATAAATATTTTGGTGATGTGTGATGGATGGTGAACAAATGGGAAATTTTTCCTACCAAACAGTTTTTATTTCATCAGGATTTTTTTTCTGGAAACTGACAAAAATTTTATTAATTCATCACAGGAAAACTACAAACGACAGACAGCTGCATGGTGAAGAAAATTCTTTTGGAAAGACAAGTCGTGGTAAATATCACAGTATGCAAAAAGAAGGAGAGTGGAAAGGTGGACAGTTGGCGGCTCAAGAATCAAGAACCTAAAATCAAGAAGAATCAAGAACCTAAAAGGTTAAGAGGTGAGCATCAGTAATGCACAGACGTGAAAATAAAAAAATCAAGAAATGTTGAGAGAAAAATCCACCAAAATTTATGAAGGTGTATAAGTTACTGGAAACCTGTGATCTAATTTAAAATGTGGTGAAAAAACAATGAACATTTCACAGTCCAAAGTATGACAGGTCCATGCAAAAACTCAATTCCGCCAAAATTAAAGCTTAACCTTTCGAAAAGAGAATTTGTTTTGCACAGAAATAAAATTTCGCAGCAAATTTAACAGAATTCTGCTAGCATTTGCTGCATGATAGCTTACTCGTTCGGCCTGGCAGAAAAAAATGTTGAGAGAAAAATCCACCAAAATTTATGAAGGTGTATAAGTTACAAGAAGATTGGACAAGAAGGGCCTGAGATACAACATTTTGAAGTGTGTGATTCATTTGTTGCACTTTTTCCGAAAAAACTTGGAATTTTGTGCATTGCGTATGGCTAAAAATCGGTATGCAAGGCTTTAAAGCTTTTGACAGGGTATCTATTCCCATTCTTTGTAAGAAACTTGCATGTTTGAACATCCCTGAAAATCTTTTTTTGTGGATTTCTAACTTTATCAATGACAGGCATTTCCAGGTGCTTGTCAATGATAATTTGTCGAGCCCTTTTTCTGTTACCAGTGGTATTCCTCAGGGCCCTGTGTGTGGACCTCTGCTACTTCTAATTTACATCAATGATTTGACATGCTTAGTCACATCCAGAGTCAGACTATTTGCGGATGACATCGTTGTGTACCGGAGGTTGTCCTCTGATGATGACCCTGCACTCTTACAGCAGGATGTTAATTTCATTGCTGCCTGGTGCACTGAAAACTGCATGGATATAAATGCCTCAAAGACTTCAGTCATGTCATTTTCCACTTCCGCATCACCCGTCGTTCATGAATATAAAGTTGGGCCTACTGCTCTTAACAGGCCTCAGGTTATTAAATATTTGGGACTGTTGTTTACTGCAGGGCTTAAAGTGGGGGGGCACGCAAGGCCACGCAGTGCCCGCCGTCCTTTTTGGCAGGGGCACGGCGTGCCCGCCCCGTTTCCCGCCGAGCGTGCCCTCCGTTTTCTGTTGCAGTGCCCTTGCGTGCCCCCATCTAAAAAAAACAGACCTCGGCAATTGGTCTTTTTTTCTCCTGGTGGCAAGGGTCTCTCCTCACGAAATTGGTGAAATTGCGCTCAAAATAAAAGTTCCGCAATACACTTGCATTCGAACCATGAATCATGACTCAGGAATCTCGGATTTTTTGTGTTTGCAGTAAAAACTACCTGATGAAGGCTGCAAAGGAACAGCAGACCGCAGACCTGACCTTATTGACGTGTCTTGTTTCTCTGCTGTTAAATTCAAAAATCGAACAATCGAATTCTGCTGGCAGCTGGCTCGGCTGGCTTCTGTAGCTGAGATGCCCCCTTCGCCGCGCTGGCATTCCAAACAACTCAATCAACAGAGGTCAAAGGTCAATTTCAACGAAGTCGAACGAATTATCTTGCTGTTGCGGCAGAGGAACCACCACCGACCGAGGACCAATCTTTTCTCCGCCTTTTTTTTTTCTTTCTTTTTTCTCTTAGCGCCAGATTTCAGCAAAGCATTCAAGAGGTCAGATTTTGACCTCGGTTACAAAAGATCATTTTTGACAGAAGAGGTGCCGAACACACAGAGGCTGAGGTTTCGTCCGCGGCAGCAGTGGCTGGACTCATCAGTTGATGACCACTGCTACCTCACCAATACCTCAGCCACAACAAGCACAAAGAACTTACCAACATTCCACGGGTATTGCTGCATACCCGGTGTTGCAGCATACCCGTGTACACCGTGTGCAGCACGGGTGTTGCTGCATACCCGTGGAATGTTGGTAAGTTCTTTGTGCTTGTTGTGGCTGAGGTATTATTGGTGAGGTAGCAGTGGTCATCAACTGATGAGTCCAGCCACTGCTGCCGCGGACGAAACCTCAGCCTCTGTGTGTTCGGCATCTCTTCTGTCATAACATCAGCCTGCGGCGGAAGTTCGCTTTTCAAACTTCTTTATTCTTTTGTAGGTATTTCTTCTTTTCTTCTTTTGTATTTCTTCTTTCTTTTTCCTCATTTTCTTCTCCTTCTTTCTCCTTTTGCTTTACCATCTAGATCATTTTTAATTTCTGCAGCATAGAATACATCCCAAAATCTGAACGTTTGCAACTTTTTACATGTATGAGTACATTAATTCCGCCGCCGCTATACACCGAAGGTTGCCTTCCGGTTTCCGAAATGCATAACACCGCAAGAGCTCTCAAACAAACTATGACATTGTGAGTTCCATGGTTTAGTCGCACAGACAGGTCTTCTCAATTCGCCAATTGAGGGCCTATTCCTCGAAGAACAGTTAGAAATTTAATGGATAATGTGAAAAGAACAAAACCCTAAATTTTGAAATGGGGACGAAAATAACAGTAATTTTTTTAAAAAATGGGAAAAGGAAAATGGATTCCCGAAAATTTGACAGAATCATGAAGATGGCATTGTGGTTCTTCAGCAGTACCAGAGGGATGGAACATCAAAAGTAGAGCCCTTGCATGATTTTAAAGCTAAAAGCACCAAGCAAGGACTTTCCAGAAATTACTTCAGCATCCCTCAAAAACCTTTCAGGAGTTTGATGGCACGCTGAGATCGCAAGAGGATTGGCAGCAACAGTCATGTGCTCACAAACCTTTCCAGCAAAACTACCTAGCGATGTTTAAGCCCTCACCATCAGGGGCCAGCACAGTAGATGCAGTCTTGGCATGGTGAAACCTCCAAAACTGCTTGGTTGTAATTACATCATTCACAGCCAAGCCTCTTACAAATTTTCTTTCAGCTGAAATGAGATCACACTGGTAGTTCTTCAAAGCAGAGGCGTATTGAGGGAGGAGGCTGTTAGGCTTGAATCAACCAGAAGTATGTAAAAATTTAACCTACCTCTGGCCTCTGCAAAAAGTCTTTTGGAGCCTGGTTAAATTTTGGTCGATGAGCTTTTTTTTGCACCTCAGCTCTCTTTTGCCAGTCAGCCCGTTTCGGTCCTCGTTGAAAAATCCAAAAAGTTTACTTCACCTGCCAATCTTCATGTCATTCCATCCCGGAAGAAAGTTGGAGCTTTTTTTTTTTTGCTCTCCAGCCCATTTTCGATTCCGGTTGGCCCACAACAGTCCCGGAGCAATGCTCCAGTGCTCCCGACTTTTTGCAGTCCTGCATGTCATGATCAATCAAGTTGTCGCTACCTGGTACCCCGGTCATGTTTCAACTTTGTCTAGTCTTGAATCATTGCTGATTTTGCAGGTTTTGTCTAGGTCGAATGTCTTTCCATATGGCTACTGTGTGTTCTGCAATCTTTCATGATTGTCCGTTCCGTTTTGCTTCTGGCCACGATGAAGTATTCTTCAAATTCTGATGAGTGTCGGAAGTTCTTCGAACACAGGGAGTGAAAATCAGCAAAGTGATCTGTCTTCATTTTCATTTCGGAAGTGGTTTTCCTCAAGAAAAGGTGGGTAGGTGCATGAGGTTACCCCTGCCTGAGAAGCTGATTTCTTTTTACACTGCTTTTTGTGAGACAAAATTTCACATCATGACTTTCCTGCAGAGTGGGGCCTCTTGTCCATTCAGGAAAAATTGTTTTATTTTACAACAGTGCTAAGACATGCATGGGAACTAATGAAGTTATGGGCTTTGAAGTTTGAAATAGGAGAAAATCTCTCAATTCATGATGAGAAATGGGTTGATGAAGGGTGAAAGCGATGAAGGGTTGATAAATGAGTTGTTGAAATGAGTTAAAGCGGTTACGGGACATAATTATGGCCTCCGGGACACCTGGCCGCCGGGACATCTGGCCGCTGTTCAAATAGGTACCTATGTAGGTACCAAGCTCCCACCTGAACCCAACGCAACCTAAATTTCTAACTTTACCTACCAACCCTAACCCAACCTAAAGCAGATGTTCTACGGCCAGAATTCAAAGGCTGTCAGATGCCTACGGCGGCCAAATGTACGACTCCCATCAAAACAGGTCCAGTTTTTGGGCAGTGAGTCTAGCTAGCTGGATGCATTTGTAGAATATAGTCAATACAAATGACACATAGGCTATGGCAAATATTTGGGGCCACACATTGGTTTTCCAAAATGTGGTATGAGACCTACATAGGTAGGTACCTATCTAAAAAGTGTGTGTGAAAGTTTAGCCTACCCCCTGTGTTGGGAAGTGTAGCCTGCCTAGATACCTAAACTTGTCATGGTAGGTAATCTAAGAATCCCATGCACATAGATTCGTCTTCGAACTTTGGTGCCAGGAATTTCTCAAATAACCAGCCTTCTGACAATGGCTTGCCGTAGACCCAACTAACTTGAGGAAATTATTATTATTTTTTTTGTATTAGGTAAGTATTCTCTAATCTATTTAGGTAATTAATGAATTTTGATCAGATGGTTCAGCATCACATGCTTCAAATGATAAATGGTCCACCACAGGATGAGCAATTAGCTGGCATAAACAATGTAATCTCCAATCTGTTTTAATCAATTTTGAATGGATTGGTCACCATCACATGCTTCAAATAACAGGAAAAATGGTCTGCCACAGGATGAGAAAATTAACTGACGTAACTACTATAATATGTCCATCTGTTTTAATCCATTTTGATCAGATGGTTCACCATCACATGCTTCAAATGGTCAGCCACCACAGGATGAGCAATTAGCCGGCGTAACTTCAGTCCTTCCAGTTGGACCTCCGCCATTTGCAAATGCCAGTCAGAATTATTCTAACATTCGTGCAAATGAAGGCCTACAGATCCAGGTTGAAGCTGGCATGACCAAAGCATTGCTTGGAGGTGTGGACGGGACACAGATGGCCGTTTCTGATCGCCTCATTCAGGCTGCCAACGAGTATCGCGTGAAGGGTCTCGAGGCTCTGAGAAGCACTGGTGAATTGAAGGCTGTTCCTGAGGTCATGAGAAGGGTTTTGGAAATGAGTTCTGTACGTTGCTCAACCCGTTTATTTGGCAGTTTTTCTTTGGATTAGAAATTATTTTTCAAAGAATTTGTGCCTTCAGAATGCCCAAAGGTGTAAGCCCAGAGCTGAAGAATACCCGAGTTGGACGAACAGACTCTGCTTTTTCATTTTTTTTCGTTCACCTGCTTTCAGCTGCAGCGTGATGTCACTTCAAACTTATGGCAGCGGTGAAAAGACATATGCCTCCCTCTTTCTTTTGGACATGCGAAACTCCACAAATTGCTTTTTTGGAGTGACACGGAAATTGAAATTTCTGCAAGAACAAAAAAGAAAAAAGAAGAAATTCTTTTGGCCAACCAATTTCCCCTTCCGGGGTTCATTGCTCTTTCTGATCATTTTTTGTGAACAGTACAAATTTATTCAGAGCTGCATCCGCAAAGCAGTCGAAACTGTAGCACAACAGGCGATTTTTATAGCTGACTCTAGAAAACTCATATCTTTTCAATGAATGTATGAACTCTAGAGTTGAGGAATTCTTGAGGAAATTTGAAAAGTTCATAAAAATTTTAAATGCTGGAAAAATTCAAGAAAAAAAGCCAAAAATTGTCACAAATTTCATGCTTGAATTTATAAGTGCTCTTGCACTTCTGTGGATGTCAGCCTCGAGGCCACCCCCTGCCAGGCACTCCGCCCCTTAAAAACTCAGAGGTTCCATCCCAGATCCCTTGCCCGTACGACTGTTTTGAAGAATCATAAATCCGCTTTGGAGAAAGCCTGGAAATGTCAAGGATTTTTGTCTTCGTGAAATAGAAGACATTTTGGTTACGATTCCCACAACATTTCCAACGTTCAGCCTCACGTAACCTTTTTTTAAAACGTCAGGAGGGGCAACTGTCAGGCATTTGGCAAACCCTCCTTTCATCCCATGATTTGATAGAATGTGGAAACACACTCATGTAAATGTAATTTATGCCACATTGTAGGGTCCGATGCCAAAGTGTGGACAGCCTATGATACATTTATTTTTCCAGCAGCAGATGAAGAACAAGGATATGAAGCAGTATTGGATGCCTGATAATGTCAGCCGTGAGTGCTTCGAATGTGGAGACAAGTTTACGACCTTCAAGCGAAGGCACCACTGCCGTGTTTGCGGACAGATATTCTGCTCCAACTGCAGCAGCCAACGGGTGCCTGGGAAGATTATGGGATATGTTGGTTCGTGCATTTGCCTTTTTTTGATTTTTTGGGCACCCTTTGAATGGAAATGCCTTTTTGTGTTGTTTTCAGATATCTGCACACATTTAAGATGTTTGTGGTGGGTATTGTTTCAAATTCATTTAGTTCCAGGCCTGTGATTGTGCGACATCTAGGTATTCAAAAGCTGCCTCGGATGAAAAATTTGCAAACCATGCAGGAAAATGTTGGAGTAATAATGTGTCTAGTTTTGGGTTTACTGCTGGAATTAAGTAATTTTTCGGTAAATTTGCGGACAATGATTTGGGTTCCATAGAATTTTCATGTCACAGCAAATCATCTTGGGTGGGTAACCACATGCAAAATCTACTCGAGTCTATATCGTACGTTTCTATATTCTGCATCTGTTTTCTTCAACACTGTTTTAACTGGGTTATTTCAAGGTGAAGTTATCTTCTATCCCCACCTGATGCCCACCCCGCCTTTAGAAGAAAAATTTCAAGCCAGTTTAACCGGTTAAGCCCGAGCGCCGTTCATTTACGTCCGCTAAAAATAAACAGTGCATACGAGCGACGTAAATATTCGTCAAAGCCGCCAAGATGTGACTGTACGAACGACGTAAATACACGTCCGCATGTGCATTCCATTTTCAAGGGATTTGAATTTAATTACGTAATATCAGCACCACTCAATAATATTCACAGCCGGAAAGAGGAAAAAACAGCGATCTAGCAGACGTTTATTCCGCCAAAATCGGTCCAACCGTTTTCATTCAGCGCACTTTTCAAATTTCCCGCTTTTTTCTCTCAAGTTCCTGTAGAGGGCGCCTTTTTACGCGATCGCGCGACATCTGCCGCCCGCCGAAATTTGAATTTTCGGAAACTGGAAAGACGCGCGATTTAGCAGACGCTTATTTCACGTGATTTGCTGCATTCGTTTTGAAATGGAGTCGTTTTGAAATTTCCTGTTTTTTCCAGTTTTTGCTCAATTTTGATGCGGTTTGAAGCGTTTTGTGGGTATCTTGGCCGTTTTTTTTTGAAAACATTAAATTATAGACGATTTTAATGACACATAGCAGAAATCTGGCTTCGTTGGGCGGGAAATGCATGCATTTCCGATTTTTCCGTTTTTCGAAAATCCTTGTAGAAATTAATAATTCCGGCGGGGGCGACACTCCGTGTTTCCGAATGGTGCGGAAAAACATTTTTAAAACCAGAATTCGTATTCCGGGCTTGACCGGTTAACAGGTTTTAGGCATTTTCAGATTTAGATGATCTCCTCTCTTCTTTGTTGTTTCGCTACCATTCATTGAATTTAAATTCCAGGTGGCCTAAGGGTTTGCTCCTACTGTGCACAGATGGTTTTGTCATGCGTACGACAACCTGATGCATCACACTCCACTCAGGGAGTCCAACCTGATGGCAACCAACCCCAGATGAGGAAGCAAAGACAGGATGGTACCAAAATGCCTGGCAATTCTGTTCCGAGTCCACGGTTAGTAGGTACCTACCGGTGGGCCTACCTATGTCAGTAATCGGTGCCACACTTCAAAAGGTGTTGCCTGTGTGGAGGTGGAATTGTAATTCTTTTAATTCAGGTTTTGACTTAGGTAGGTAGTTCTCAAGCTTATTTGATTCAAAATAATTAGTCTTCCTAGTTTTAGATCTCAAATTTACTTTTGTTCAAGATTAGTCAACACAGTGTTAGTCCTCAAGTTTTTGTTCAAAATTGGACAGTCTATCCTTGCAATGTGGCCATGCTATTGAGTTTGGCGTGTCAGTTGCAAACAATAATATGGCTGTGTCGTGAGTCTGTTATTCTTTTTGGCATGTTAGTTAGGTACCTACTTTCTCCCTGAAAAGCTGTTTTCCAAGAAGTTTTTTCTCCGAGAAATGAAAACTAGCAATGCACATGCAAAAAAATGTTAGGTACCTAAAGATTTTTATGATTCTGATTTCACCAAGCATTAGCACCTAGACCAACTTGATTTCACCGAGCATATTTAAGGGGGGGGGGCCCATACAAATTTTATGGATTTTCTCAAAATTTTCAGTTTTTATTTTTTGCTGTCAAAATGTCAAATCAGTTGTGTAAAAGTCGAATTCGAACTCAGATTTTGACAATAACCCTTAGTTTTGGCCAAAAATTCCAATTCGCTAGGCTTTTCATAAAGCAATCTATGCTAAAAACTGAATTTCAATCATCTGTTTCACCGCTTTTGTTTTTCGGTGCAATTTTGAACTTTCGATTAGTGTTTCTCAGCAAGTTCCAAAGGTAGAGAGGTCAAATTTGGTATACTAAATGGAAAAAATGACCTAAATTGAGTGACAGAGTCGGAATTTCAGATTTCTTACTCAGAGTGCCACTGTGACTCTATTTCCAAAATATCTTGGCGCTTGGCCATCGCGAGTGCAAAAAAACTGCCAAAACACATTGAAGGAGTAAAAATATCAAAATTCTGGCTCTGTCACTCAATTTTTCATGAAATTTTGAGCATTTTTGCATGTTCACACTTTTAAAAATACCGCTACTTCTACGGGGCACCGATAGAAAGTTTCGGTTGGATATTTTTAAATAAATGGCTGCCAAACCTTAACCAGGTGAGCTAGGAGGCTGAAATTTTGCATGAACACTTCTGTGATGCTCCCAAACATGCTCACGAAAAATGAACTTAATCTGTTGAAAAATACAGAATTTGGATTTTTATATGGGCCCCCCCTTAATATATCCATTGAATTGGTTATCGAGTTGAACCTGGCTGGGGGTGAGTTGCAAAGGAGAACACGGCCGACGGTCAGTTCGGTTGCCAAGTTCAGATGTTATCTCTATGTTATCTGGTCTTCCCATCAGTGTTGCTCATTGGTGAAGTTTTTCAGGGAATTTTTTTTGCATCTATAGCCTCTCTTGTGCGGACAGGAAGTTGCCCATAATAAAATGATGTAGGAAAAAACATTTTTGCTCACCCTGCACATTTGTGCCCATTCTAGTTTTTATGCAATGTTGAACAGTCACAGAAACAATAGGTAATGAGTCCCTTCATTCAAGTATCTGCATTGGATCATGGGAGCTTGTATTGTTTCTGCAGCGGTCCATGTCTGGTGCCATGCCTGACCATGGCTGCAGGCATTCTCTCACTCAGGGGTTGCACAGTCACAGAAACAATACCTAAGGACTCCCATGATCAATGAATAATGACTCCCTAAATATGAATGAATAATGACTCCCTAAATATGCGTACCGACACTGAATGTCGGTACGCATATTTAGGGAGTCATTATTCTTTCTGTGACTGTACAATGTTTGTTCCATATTTGCAGGCATGAGGAGGCTTCATTTCTTGCAGTCCGATCGGACACCGACCTGAGCTCTCCGCTCTCCCCATCGCACTTCGATGGATTACCACAGTCCCGCTCGGCATCACTGCATTCTCTCCAGTCAGGAATCGCAACGAACCAATTCCACGATGCTCGGATGATGTTGACCATCTGGCAGAGGTTGCGTGACATGAACAACGAGAAGGACTCCACGACGATGTTGCACTCTCCGTCTGCCAACTTTGCCGATCACCGCATGAAAAGACGGAGCAGCATTGCCGGATATGGTTCGTGGGGAGACCGTAGCAATAACCAGTTGAAGATGAATCTGAAGCTAAAGTTGCCATGCCTTGGTCACCTCCTATTCGACTGGCTCATCTTGAATGATTATGCTAATTCAAAGTATGGGGCTGTTCTCTAATTTTCAAATTTACCGATTGGCTATTTTTATTTTTAGGGTCAATTGGGGTGAATGTGAACACTTTTTCTTTTTTTCTTGTTCTCTGGTTCAAACTTGACCCTGCTTTACAACCGTATGTACCCAAATCAAGCAAGTTCGTTTTTTACGACAAGTTTAATGTTAAAATAACTCAAAAATGTCACAAAATGTAACAAAATGTCTGCTGCAGTAGTTATTTTATTGTATTTTTTAAAAGGCCAATTTTTGTTCACATTCACCCCGCATGTATGGGGTCAATGCGTACACTGTCATTACAGCAATGTTGCGGCCCATTAAACCTTTTGGGGTGAATGTGAACAGCAAGTCTACAGTTTGCTGAAGAAAATGAGCCATTATAGACCTTCCTGTGGCATCTTGGTCTAAAGTTACGCATTTTTTCGTGACGCGCCACTGGAAAAAGTACCTACCATTTTGCTGACGAATGCCAGAGAATGACCAACGTCCAGGGTGCGTGTATTTTGGAACTTCTTTTTATGCTGACATCATGAGAAACTTTTATACATTTTTCGGCTGAGTCTCTATTTGAAGCAGCTTCTTTCCAGAATTCTGACAAACGGGTGTTTTGCATTTTGTTAAGTCTGTTGTGCTTAAAAATGGCCATATGGGGTGATGTGAACAACACG
>JASGXE010012336.1:0-17933 GCA_030068105.1 Sinentomon sp. SZTP_YWyxl
CCCCTTTCATTTCTGGTTGCTATGGAAACGCATCGGTTGGTCCAAAGCTTTCTAAATTTAACAAAAGTCTTGAAAGCGACACGGCCACATCATGTCAGTATGATTGGGTGGATATCTGCAAAGGCGGTCGTTTGACTCGAATTCAGGGAACACTTACTGCTGAAAAATATATTGAACTCTGGGAAATACACTTCTACTTCTTACTAAATTTTTAAAGCATGTAGGGCTTGACAGCATAGTGATTATTGCTTCGCTGACTGTCCCATCTAAGCCAATATGTGTGACAGGTATTTTGCAAATGGAAATCATCATCTTCCATTAAGTCTCCATATGTGTGACACCTTTTTTGCAAATGGTTTTCATCATCTCCCATTCCCCCTGTATGTGTGACATCTTTTTTGCAACACACTGTACTTCCCATATTTTCATTTTTCCCTGGCTGACGTAGTCGTCCTGCCGTGGCTCGCATGCAACATGTTTTTCTTTTCAAAAGCAAATGCATACACTCTGAACACGAAGTTCAGTTTGGAACACGAAGTTCAGTTTGGAACACGACATTTGAACATGGGCTGAAGTGTTCTTTTAAGAACACTTGGTCTGTTATAGGAACACACTGAGTGTTCCATTGGAACACATAATGTGTTCTAAATCGCTCGTGTTCCAAATCTGTGACAGGAATGTCACCAAGAACACACTGAGTGATCCATAAGAACACACTGAGTGTTCCATAAATGTTCTTTAAAAGAACACTTCCTATCTAACCCCATGTTAAAACATAGTGTTCCAAACTGAACTTCGTGTTTAGAGTGTACGATATCCGCCGTGATAAAACCTTGCAATAGAAATGTATCTTGAGAATGATTCGAGAGACTTCATGATAACTGGTAAAAAATCCACGGTTTGTAAAGCAAGTCCATGACTGTTTCGGGTGGATTGTACATTGCGCACAAAAAGATGCCTTATGGGTGAGCCCCGTCCGACGTATAATATTGCATAGATCGGTTCAAGGTCCTTTGACCTCATGCTGCTTTACAATCATTGAATATTCAATTACCATAATGGTATGGTTGCTGGTTAGTGGTTGGTTGGAGTTGCATTTGATATCTTCGCCGTCTTCCGGGGTTTCAATTCGGATAAAAACGGATCAAACAAAGGCTGTTTTACTCCTGGTCCGATGGGACGACAGAGACAAGAGAAAAAAGAGAATTTGCATTTTGGCCATCCTTCCTCATAAATACAAGCTCCGCCAAAACGTTTTGAAATTGGAGACATTCCAGGCCAATATACCTACATTTGCCATCCAACTTCAACAGGGCCCAATGTGGTTTCACGCGTTTCACGAATGCCATGTGTTTTGCGGCGCGTGTGTGCTCGAAATGACGGTTGAGTTTGTTATGAACTCCTACGTTGTAGTAAACTTTTGGTGGACGTTGTACTCTGGCGGAATGCTGACTGAGCAAGTCCTGTCGCCCATGTCGAACTCAACAGAAACGACAAAAACCTACGGAGATGGCAGCAGACACAAAAAAAAAAACAAAATGATCATGCGACCTGCGACCTGTTGCGAAACAACCCGCATTGTTTAGAGTTATTTTCAAAAGCGACATCACCAACAAACAGCCTGCAGCATTCCGCTGTCAAAAGTGAAGTTGGTGGCCCACGCCTTCTTCAGTTCTGTTTAATGTACCTACAGCACTTTTCTCTGAAATTGTCAGCTGTTGTTCGCAACTATTGAACGGCAAGTGCAAAACAAGTTGCAATAACTCTGTCATACGTAAAATGTCAAAGTGGTCACAACGTTTTTCGGCATTTTTTAAAATTTTATCTTACCTTAAATTTTCCGTGTAAACTCATCATCATCAACGCGATCATTGTTGCAAAGTTTAAACTGGGCATTTTTTGTTTAAACTGGACAATTATCGAGGAAGCAACTGTACGTGGGTTACTCGTGCAGGCCCGCCAGGTTTGTGCATCTTTTGGAAATTCACGGCCGACTTCAATGCCAATTGCGTTTGCCGAATTTGATCATCGGAAATCTCCCGGATGAATTTGATGTTGCGCCGTCGAGGCTTGTTGCATCTTGTTGCATCCCATGCACTTGCATCTTTCTCATTGAGTACAGGGTGGAGCATCAAACCGAGAAAACGTCTGCATGGCAAGATTTGATGGAAAGATGGCCCGTCAGAGAGGGCCTGCTCATGCGCACCTGCTGACAGTACCCGCCAAAATTCTTCTAACATGCGAAAGAGAACTTTGTCTCTAACGCCAGATAAGTGACAGTATAGACTTAGCAAAACACATGTCAATTTCCTCCGTGTGAAATTTCATTAGAAATTCGATGCCTCCTGAAGTGGGCCAGGCAGTCATTCATGGATTTTTCCAGAGTTCAAAGGATTATAGAGCAGGCAATGGCCGATATGTCTCTGAACAATCCAATCTCCCGAATTTTGTCAGCTGATTTAGTCCTCATTTCTTTATTTTCTTGCAATTGTGGTTCATCACGCACTGGTCAAAAGACAACAACTGGAATATTTCAAAGCGTTCACCCTGTATCCTGGCTCAATGTTGTTGCCCAAGCTTGCTTGCTCCTCCAAAGACCCGCCCACATCACTGTGCCTGCATTCTATTAAATCTTCTAAAAGTTAAATTAAAAAAGAATAATAATTTGGCATCCATGCTGTGGTGCGCAAGCATAAGCCTCTAGCCAGTCCCAAGCGGACCATCCGTGGGCAATTGCGGGCATTTTTGTTGGCGCTTTATAAGCCACCTCAACCCATCGATAAATGTGCTTGGTGGGTATAGGTAGACCCATTTGCTCTTTCTTAAATGAGCAGGAAAAATGTTCAGCATCTTTTGTGTTTCATGGTTTTGTTTGAAATGACTTGCGTGAGATGCGGTCGGACCGAATAAACAATATTTTCCGGACTTTTTATGAAAGCCACGTTGTTGGTTTAATTACTTTGAAATCTGCGGCCTGCGGCTTTGTTGTTTGTCAGTTTTCATTGCGGATTGTGAGCGCCATTCGGCTGCGGAGTCGTCACAGTTTTGGATAACAGTTCCAAAGACCTGTTGACATGTGGGCAGGCCAACTCCGTGGACGTGATTTGTGATCTCTTTTCGTTATTTATTATTATTATTATTATTATTATTATTATTATTCAAAAACAGTGAGCAATTGACATGGCACTGTAACACACACAAACAGTCAACACAACAAGAAAATTACACGCGAGCATAGTAAAATCTGTGTAAAAGTGCGAGATTGGAAAAAGGGATAAAAACAACAAGTCAATGATTTGCAATAAAATCAAACATTGGGCGTCAAGATCGTGGTGCGAGACGCGCGAGCAATAGCATTTGATAAAATAGGAGAATTGGAGGGAAGGCCGTTCCAGTCAGTAATGGTTCGAGAAAAAAGAGTGAAAAAACATTTTTTTTGCAAAAGGGAAGTACAAAGCTCATGCCATTGTCTGTACGCCTTTGAGTGGTTTTGAGACATAGAACAGAAGGGGAAAATCACTTCACCTATAATTATGTCACTGAACAAGTTAGCCGGTGCATTCGGCGCGACTTTCTAGGGTTGGGAGATCAAGTTCTTTTAATATTGCAGTTACGCTTATTTCTCGGCTGTATTTGTGGGTAATTGCCCTTGCGCTCTTCTCTGGATTGCCTCAAGTGCGTCAGTATTACAACGCTTATAGGGATCCCACACCGCACAGGCATATTCCAAAATCGGTAAAACCAGCGCAATGTAGCGTGACGTTTTTGCTTCACGAAGCAATTTGAGATTGCGCATGATGTAGCCTAATTTTGAGTTGGCCTTGGAAATGACAGATGAGATGTGAGGGGTCCACGAAATGTCATGGGTCAGAGTTACACCAAGGTATTTAAAGTTGGGACTATTTCCATACACTGCCCAAAATAGAATAGGAAAAGCCTTGCATTTGACCGTGAGCCCCAAACAGAACCCCTTGGATTTGTCGGCATTACACGCATGCCCATGTGTCTCGCACCACGAGAAACGATCAGAGGTCATTCTGCAATGCATCACTATCGGCAGATAGGTGATGGACCTGTAAATTACTATATCATCAGCAAAAGGCGTGCTGATGAAGTGGTATTGTCAACGATGTCATTGATGAATATGAGGAAGAGAAGTGGTCCTAAAACACTGCCCTGAGGAACACCAGAACGAACCCCAACAAGACCAGATAAAGTACCCTGCACAGAAACCTGTTTGTGCCTACCACTGAGAAAGCATGAAATGACATCTAGTATGTTTTGGGGAAGCATTAATGTCGAAGTTTCTGAATAAGCTTCGATTGAGATACCATATCAAAGGCTTTGGTCAGATCTAGAAAAGCTGCGTGCACAGGCACGCCTCCGTCAATGATTTCGCAACCTCATCTACAAATAGAACTAACTGTGCCTCACAAGATCTTTTTGAACGGAAACCAAACTGATTTGGGTGAAAAACCAATATTGTTTAATACCCGAGAATGAGTGTGCAAGAATTTTTTCAAAAAGCTTGGAGCAAGCGCACGTCAAGGAAATAGCGATAACCATCAGGTTGGTTTGCACGACCTCCCTTTTTGGGTATTGGTGTGATAATGGCCTTTTTCCAATCGTCTGAATTGCACCTTGAGAAATACTTAATTTGAAGAGAGCGGTTATGGCAGCTGACAAAGACGGTGCCACTCCTTGAGGGTCGAGGGGGATCATATCGGGCCCAAAGGCTTTCGTTGTTTGATACCAAAAAGTACTTGAGGATACCTCTTGTTGTTATTTGAATATCGGGAAAAGAAATAGCAGGAAAGGAGGCAAACCCAGATCACGGTGAGGTGAAGGCATATCATCTTGAAAAACACTGGCAAGTCTTCATTTAGCATTTCTTAAAACTTCTTCATTCTATTCTATGCTTTTTAATATAGACTAACGATCTGCTTAAATAATGCAAAAAATGAGACTAAAAGAAACAAAATTAGTCTAGGTGCAGACATTTTACATCTTGTGTTAAAAGGTAAACAACCTTTTTCGGTTGAGTAACTAAACTTTGACTTTGACCTTTGGTATTATTCTGTAATTGACCTGCAACCGTTGAAATGGTTATCGTCTGTCATCCCCCTTCGATTTGGTTTACCAACCCAGAAAGACAAACATAATTTTTAGACTAAAGATGAATCGATTCCAGAGATTGTATCACTTTTATTTTCATGCTGCAATGTGGGCGAAAACGGTGTTATCGGGGAGACATTTTATGCTGCATCTTTTATCGCAAGGGTCGTCTCCCTGGACGATCTATAAAAAAGGGAGGCGTCATATTATGCCCCCACTAATTTTATGATTTTATAATTTTATGAGCAAAAAGCGGAATGACCAATTGTTTGCAAAAACTCAACTTTGCGATCGAAATAAAAGTTTCTCACTTTTAACCTTTGTTGTAATGTAACACTTTAATTTTTACCTGGATAACGGATGATGGATAACCGCGTATGTGGACACATTAATATTTTTCCCCTGTACCTATCTGTGCAACTGTTCGTTTTTCGCATAAAGCATCGTGAGCTATGTTATGTTTGCTTTGGGTTAGGATGAGTTAGGTTGAGTTAGATTAGGTAGAGGCAGGTCAGGTAGGTATACGGTTTTGATTTGATTGATTTGATTGATTGAATGACTGTATTTTGTGGGGGTTTCCCCACTATCCATACATAACAATAACACTTTTGCACAAAAGAAAACAATAAGAAACGTCAATAATCGGAAAAAACATCACGAGAAATGGGGCAGACAAACAGTTACAAACAAATTACAAAGACGAGAGCAAGACCAAATGTGTTTCCCTTTCATGACATGTTGCTGAGAGACATAGATTTCTGGGTTTATGGAGCAATTCGTATATTTTGAAATCCAAAGATAATTTTCAAACTCCTGTGGAGGAAAACAGAACATCTGCTCTAAAACTTTCAAGTCCAATCAAATTTGGCCAGAAACTCAATTTATAACAAGGACAGCAGCCTGCGCCTTAGAATTGATGTGCTTAAAGGTTGGGACAGCACAGAGGCTGGGAGTGAATTCCAGTCCGCTATTGCTCGGGACATAAAGGAAAACTTCCCTATATCTCTCTTAAATGCTAACGGCTTTATCTTATAAGGATGGTCATGGCGACTGTAAAAAGATGGAAGCGTAATCAAGGAAAACAAATTTCCCCACCCTCCGGAGTTGCCAAGGATTCGATAAAGACACAAATTACGGTAGACCTTTCTTCTCTCAGCAAGCTTAGGCCAACCGAGCTTAGCAATCATTGCGGTGACGCTGCTCCGTTTGCGGTAGCTTAGGTTGGTTAGCTTCTGTTAGGTTAGGTTTTAGGTTACGTTAGGGACATGACAAAACAGATTGAATATTGAATTAAAACAAAAATAACCTAACCAATTTAACTTGTGATCTAACCTAACCCAATGCGTCTTCCATTGTTCTTGCGGGTATCTGCAAATCATAAAATTTGTGGGACAAAATGTGATACGGCAAAAGAGAATACCTTAAGAAATTTTACTCGTATGCTCGTATGCGATGCAGACTAATTGAGTGAAACCGCAAAAATCGCCATTGTCCATTCTCCGTATGAAAAAGCTTTTGACAATAAAATCGTGCAAATTTCCTTTTTTTATTAACGTAAAACTCAAAGTAAAAAACAAAACAAAAGCCATAAACAAACAAGCAAAAACAAAAGCGACGAATTTGGCAGAAATCCGCAGTGCATGATGGCAAAAGAAGGGCGAAGGTGAAACGGCAGTCAGTCAAGTGAATGTGTTACAAGTGCAAGCAAGCAAAAACTGGTCATTCAGCAACGCAACAGATTGGATACAGGCAGAGGCCAACGAGGCTACTCCGTGATATGATTTAAAGTAAACGGCAGCAGCGAACAAGAGCAAACCGTAACTTTGAAAAGGCTCAATGGTGTGCTGTGATGTGACAATGTTCAGGAGTGCCTGCCTGCGCACACTCACGCCAAACGTCTGCCACCATATTGGAGTTCAAACATCGGGCGCCATTCAAAATTGGTGGCAACATGGGCTGCAAAACACAAAACGTTCGTGTGACGCGTGAAACAGGGTCAAGCCTTGTCGAAATTGTGTTGCACATGCGTCATCGGACCATTGAAAATTCCCCCATGTTCGAAAAATTTTGGTGGCTCTGTCTGCAATGTGTGCAACTTGCACTTTATTCTGGGAGGGGGGAGCTGCCAACCAGCGGCAGACAATTTGGAACTTAACTCTTAACTCTGACTGTCTTTATGCCATCCAATTCAAATATGCTCGTGTTGTTGGGCAAGTTGCATTTTCCTGTTCGCATTTTTTGTTTTCATTCTCGCCCACTTTCACTTTTCATGGGCAAATGCAGCTGCTGGACCTCTTCTTGTAGGCAGGTAGGGGTATATTCATCCGAGCAGAACATATTTGCAACATTTCAGCCTATATCCTCCCCACAAATGGCCGCCAAGGTCCACTGCCCAATTCAGCGCAGCGTGGAGACCGGCTGCTGCGGCAGAAATACTCCCGCTGATCAAATCCTGTGTTCACCAAAAGCGGTCGCCATTTTCGATTTCGAAGCGGATTTGATCAGCAGAAACAGAGTTCTCGATTCGCACGAAAGTCGAACGGTGCATCTGTATCAATGTAATGTGCATGTTGCTCGTTTTTAACAGTGACTAAGCGTGCATTTGTTCGGTTGTATGCTTTATTTGTGTGCCGTTCTGCGTTGACAAATAACAGATTTTTCCAACCCGTCAGCTGTGAACGTGTAGGAATTCAGTAATTCGGCAACAAAACGATGTGGAGAAGGATGAGCTCTAATGTCTGGAGTGATTCTTGAAAGCAGAGGGAATTCAACCGAATTTTGAAGCTATCTGTCAAACGTCCGATGCAAACATTAATTGGGCAGCACTCTAAAACGTTGCCAGTCAAATATGTACGATATTGGGTACCACCCTGATAGGCCTGGTTGAAACTAAAATTCAAAAACAACGGAAATTCCACTTTGGAGTGAAAACCCACTGCCTAAAACAGGTCAATGAAAATACGCTAAAGAAAAGTGAGAAAGTAAAAATCACAACGGAAAAGCATTCAAATCGCAACGGATCGGAGAGAAAATTATTCCCAAGTAACATTCAATGTTGGCACAAAGTGCCCTACATCGTATTGGGACAATATTGAATATCACATAGCCATTGTAGGCCTATATGTATTGTTTTCCAATATTCAGCAACATTGAAATCAATCGTACGAGCTGATATTTATTGCCCCAAAAGTGCAGTGTTGGGATTGTGACACCAAACATTGTATTGTATTGTATTTTATTTAGATTTGCGATATAAATGCAAATATCAGTATCAACAAGACAAGATAGCACAAGAACAACAATGCCACATTTTCAGGGCAACATTAATAAAAATAACCTGAAGAGAACTAAATGACGTGAAGAGAACATTGGGATTGTGGTATCAGAGTGACTTTTTGCCAACATCGTGACGTCAGTGACCCAACATTAACTTTTGCAATATTGCACGGCATTGGCCAAATGTAGGTAAATCTTGTACCTACACGTAACATTGCCGCAATCTTGAGCTCTTAGGCCGGAGAGATCTCTGTTGCTTGTTTCAAAAGCACCGGAGATAGTTGAGGATATTATCGATCCCTTCCCCCCGAAAACGTGGATATCCGCAACTTTCACCGGTGGTTTTAAAAAAAGCATCGGAGATCTCTCCGGCCTTAATCCCTGGTTCGAAATTTTATGGTGTTTGAGTGTTACGCACTTGCGTGGTTCCATCTGTTCTCAGAAATTGCAAATGTCAAGATTTCAGAAAAACAGTCTCAAAATTGCCCACTTGAAGTGGCACACGAGCATTGCAAACGTCAAAGTGCCTTGGAAGAATAACGCTTGAAATAATTTGCCTTTTGACGAGGGCGCATTCTGTCGCTCGCAAGGCGAAAGACCAAATATTTCGTTTCAAACCCTCACCGAAAGATGGGAGCATCAACACACACGAAATTTTCAGTTGAATCGCCGACGGAATTTTTAATTTTTTTTTTGTAATCTGAAGGATCCTGGAGGCTCACGATGGCAACTGATGTGCAAATAAAATCCGCAATGCGTCCAAATTTTGATGGAGGGAGTTCATTCCCCGGAGCGGGAGTTTCCTCCACAGTTTTCTCCAGCTCTCCAGCCAGTGGAAAGCCAGGAAGCATGTGTACGCTTGGGGTCGGCCTGCCTCAAGCAAGCATTGTTTTTTCCAAGAGGGGACAGGGTCATGTCAGGTTCACAGCTTTCGTTAAGAAAAATAAAATATTTTCTTTCTTGCGAGTGAAGGGCCCCAATCGAGCATTCTTGTACAAAACGCTCTCCGCCATCTGATGTCGCCGCAGGATTTTTAAAAACGCCTCCGGGAGTTCGCTGGCCGGTTCGCTTGAACTGTTTTCTCCCCCGCTCTTGTAGAGCAGCGCTGCCGTGTCCGACTAACGTTGATTCACAATCATTGAAGATTTTAAGCCTCTTTGAAGCAAGGCTCGACTTCTTTCTTCTTTCGCTTTTTTGGCTGGCAGTTCTTTGGGGCAGCTCATGAAAGGGGGATTGCAGTTCTTTGGGGCTGCTGTGAAGGAGGAATCTGTTCCCCTCGGATCAGACGTTCCCCTATCTTCAGCACGGCGCTTATTGAGTTCGAATAATGCAGGTCTATAAATCAATAAAAAATTCCAAATTGCGTAAACAAGAGTCCGATAAAGTGACTTTTTCTATAGCACCAAAATTCTATCTTCCCCGCAACTCCATCGTGTGGCTCCACACACGACCGATGTAATGTTTCTTCAGAAATCTTGTTCAAGTGTTCACAGATGTTCTCTTTGGTACAAAAGGATCGTTCATAAATGTTCAAAAATGTTCATAAATGTTCCCTTTTAGATTGGTTCATAAATGTTGAACCATTTTGCATAAATGTTGAGATAAATATTCATAAATGCTCCCTCACCATTGGAAATCACAAAAAAGTTCAAAAAGTTTTCTTTCAAATCGATAAATTTTTTACATTATTCAAAATCAATAAAAGAGGAATGCAACAAAATGCCAGACAACTTTAAAGCCGTCGCTGATGCGGGAAGTTATTGGTAAAACCAAAATTAAGATGTTTGACCGTTTTGAAAGATGTTTCCGTTTAGAAATTCTTAGCAAATTTGTCGAAACGCCATTGAACGAAATAAAGAATAAATAAAGAACAAAGAATGATCCCACGCGAAAGCCTAATGTAACTAACACAACAAAGCCAAAAAGAACATCTTTCTTTGGTTTTTAATTTGAGTTTGAGCAGACGATATTTATGATGCCGACACAAACATTTCTCATTGATGATGCACACGCTGAGATACCGGCAGAGGCCTTTAAACTATGAAGTTTGTTATTACCAACCAGTTGCTGAAAAGAGAAATAATTCATATTTTGGCGCGGTTTTTATCTAAAAGTACACTGAAACCTTCACAGCTAGACCGACGTTCAGTATACGTTACGTATAGGTTAGGCCGTGTCAGGTTAGGTTTGTTCAGTTATTTTTCAAAATGGCTATTAGAACGGACAAACGAAGGTAGCCTGCAACAAAAAGCCCAGCAGCGAACCTCCTGCGTCTAGAGGAACAATGATTGACAAAGGCGCAAACCGTGCTCGGTTTTAGGCCCGAAACGAGCGTTACAAGAAAAAAAAAAAACAGCAGGCGGAGGCGATCTGATTGTTGTTGTCAAAATTGTGAAAGTCTGTTTTGAATGCTCACAAATCTAAGGCGATTTTTCGCAAAGATGTTACTGGTTTTCAATTCAAGACTTTTATGCTATGCGCAGGCCTGGGTGTTTTACTGTTTTCCTGCAATTGCCATAACCGTGTGGCAACAGAAACACAAGTCTTTTCTCGTTTTGCAGACACTGATTTCGCCCAAAACTGCTTTCGTCATCAGTAACAGCAATTTTCAGCCACAATGTGGCCTTCCTTGCCCACATCTTCTTCTGCTACCGTGCACTCCGGATCCCATACGGGCTCATGGAACTCATTGGTCGAACAGTTCACATGTTTGTGAGAAATTCCCGCTATCAATGCGACCGACTCTCAGCGGCTCAATACATTTTCTCAATTCCGCTTCCTTTCCCCTTTCCCTATAGAGGGTTTCCCAAAAGTCATTTCACAACCCCAGAAAAGTGCATTGCGGTTTTGAAGCAACTCTGGAAGCTTGGAGTGGAGTTTTGTTCCGCAATCCGAGTGGATAACACCTGCAACAGGCAGCCTGTCCAATGTGAACGTGTCTGTAGAAATAGCCCCACAAGAGAATATTAAAAACTAGCAAATAGCAGGGGTTGTCAAGTAATTTGGGAAGCTCTGTATATCATCACTACGTGTAAAGAGTATTAGTGTGTAGTGGCGACAGAATAATTATAAATGTACCTATCTGCAAACTGCGATTGTTAAGATTTTAGCAAACACGCAATGCTGCAGAAATCAAAGACTCTCTTTTGTGACCCGAGGTCGGGGTTTGACATCGCCAGACAGCTTTGTTTCAATCTGGTGCATAATTTCTACCGCTTGCATAATATAAGAATAAAGAGGAAGAAAGAAAATTTCCGGAGGCAACCCGTAAATTGGGGAAAAACACGCACCCACATGAGTAGATATATTAATTCTGTCACCACTGCACTCACAACTTTGCCGCGTATGAGCGCGATTTGCATCATTGCGCAGTCTGACACCATTGACAGTGCAAAATTCCAACTTTTAACAAAGGTTGTCTCCTATTTTTGGATGACATTTGAACTGATTATTCTATTATCTTTATCTTTAGCTTTATTCGTACTACACGGGAAACCTTTTCGCAGCGCAATTTTTTGTTCAAGCTCCAAATGCGTGGAAAAATTTTCATTGTCAGAGCTTATGCTTTTCTGTTTTAATCTATAACTGCGTGGAAAGCAACAGATAATTATCACAGCTGTGAAGACCATAGCTATTATAATCTACGCAGAAAACTGTCATTGTCATAACTGGAATTTTCTATCCAGAACCTAAGAATCCGACTGCGTCAATAAGAACAAATTTTTCACAGGTGATTCATTGTTCTGATGCAGATGAATCAGGCCAGAAACGAAGCGACTGAAGCTCCCATTGATTCTTGCGGTTACCATGAAGACTGCTGGGGGTTGCGTTAAAAGCATTCGCTTTATACTGTTTCTGACTCAAGTTGCGTTCCTGCATACAAATGGGTTGAATTGAGTTGCGCAAAAGAGTGCCAAAAACGAAATTTCCAAAGGGAAAAATTATAATGCCTTCGAAAAACGTATGGGAAATCCGTTAATTATCACGAGTTGTCGTCAAGCATCTAAAATCAGTAGACAGGGTTTCCCAAAAGTCATTAGACAACCCCTGCCATTTGCTAGATTTCAATATTATCCGGTGGGGCTGTGCATATTTCAGGTTCAGATTGGGCAGGCTGCCTGCTGCAGGTATGTTATCCATTCGAATTGGAACAAACTCCGTCACTCCAAACTTCCAGAGTTGCTTCAAAACTGCAATGCACATTTCTGGGGTTGTCAAGTGACTTTTTGGGAATCACTGCGGGTATATGCGAACGTGTGTCTGTAATATTAATGCTAGTGATGCGATAATATCATCAGTAGATATAAGGTGCGTGTAATCTGAGCGTGGGGATCGTTAAGGTGAGCATCAAATTGGCAGAGGTTAAGACTTTACTCCTTTTATAGTTATTTCACAGCGGTAACAAGACAAAAATAATGACAGAAAATTTTTGAATCTTTTGAAGATCTGACAACATGGGAAGCCCGATGATCTTCTTCGACCATTGCGGTTTTGTCGCTTTTTTTCGTGAAGCCAGTCTGTTCTTTGCTGCAGTGAAGGTAATGAGAGGTGCATTTCCAAAAATAAGCACCGGTATGGGCCAAGTATACCTAGGTACAGAAATATTCAATGAAGAAAGCCAGACAAATGGCCAGACATTGCATCGGGCATTCCTGCGCTGACCTGCAGCAATTCTGTGCTCCAAAGACTCTTCTCACGACTTCAATACTCCGCTCGCATAGTCTTTCCGCAGTCCGTTATTTTCTCTCTCACATTGCATTTTATCTTTGTCTTGTCTTGTTTAATTTAGCGACGCGGAGATATGTTGTTTTGTCTGTATAGTTTTGTAATGTATGGTGGATGATTTTCGGGTGATTACCGACGTTTGACGTTACAATAATTCAGATTCATTATTCTGTGACGTGAGGGTCCTGCGTGCATTTAATGGGTTGCACGAACACTTCCCATCCATTTTTTTTTCAAAGTGAACGCCTCTTGTTGAAAAAAAAAACACACACACTGCTTCAATTCAATAGCCAATTTAACAGACGGACGCATCTTTCAATACAACAATGGAAAATGAATAAAAGTTGTACCGTGCCCTGTAAAAGATTCGTTACAATGGCGGTCAGGTTTGCATGGTGATTGTGAAAAACGCAGGTTGCTTCTGCCAATTTTTTCAAATTCTAGGGAAAGCTTGCCCATTCAAGCAGATCATCCTTGAACAGTGCGTCTCCAAATCCCACGCATTCCAGGGACATACGAATATTACCTGTTCACTGCGAGACTCATATGCAATTTGCCAACATTGAGACCCTTTTGACGGACAGATGATGCTGAGATTTTGATGGAGATGACATATTGTCTGGGCGAAACAAGGGCCGGCTATTTGGTCGCGATTTCCAGCAAACATTTAACTCATTACTGGCAATGAATCCCTTCTGTGGAAATCAACAAAACGTGCCTGTTTAAGACACAAAAACGCCCGACACTTGTGTTTCACCAGAACAAGATCTCTCCACCGTTCACTCTTGATATTTCAAAAGCACTTTTGGCGAGAGTTATGGTCTGTAAAATCCACGGTCAGATATCTTGTTTTGACGAAAAATATGCAGGTTAGGCTGTTAGGCATGACTTTTAAAACGCCTTTGATTTGATCTCCTATACTCGTATTATCTGCTTGGCATTGATCTAAACTCAGAAAACCAGGGAATGTCAGCCTAGTGAATGGCCAATCTTCTCTTTCCGGCCGTTTATGTCACCTCGACATCCTGTGTTTATTTGCTGCCAGTCGAATCTCGCTTTGGAAGGGGCAGCACCTGTCCATCTCAATGCCCCAGCAGACCCCAACGCAATAAGAACAACAGATTAAGAAAATGCCCTGCACCTCCACCCCCACCACCCCCACCTCCGTTGAGAAGTGTTCGCGTCTTCTCAAGTGATCAGTGGTTGACCGTGCTGAAAGTGTTAAACGTTCCTAGTGAAGGTGACAGTTTACCCAGATCAACATTGTCAGATGCCACATCACAGCAAGGCGGAAGCACAAATGGTTCACACCAGAGTGGCTTGCCATGCGTTAGCTTGCATCGCAGCAGGGATTCTACAAATGATTCTGACACACTAACCGCGTCAGAATGTCCCTCTACAGCTCTCAGTTCACCTCTCACTCCGAATAAGAGTCGGCGTAACTCTACCACAATCGGAGTGCAGGATCAGGAAATTCAAGAACTGCATTGCTATTTCGAAGGTTGGATTTTTTGTTTTGGTACCAAAATGCGAAACTTTCGTTGTACCAAACGCTGATTATGAAGATCTCACGGCGGCGTCAAATTTGAAGTTTCGGCCCACACAAATTTGCACTAACACTGAGATAACAGATAACTGGCCAGACGAAAATCTGAGTGAAGACAACCAGGAGCACTTTATAATCCATATATGTTTCAAATTGAAACATTTATCGTCAATAATTCTTCTACACTTATCACATTCTACGAAACACTACTGAAATCTCTTCTACACTCTGAGTCATGCACATCAACATTATGTATCTACACTCTCTCCTGCACTCCCGTTTACACTCTCTTCTATGCTATGTTCTGTCTCTCCACTGATCTCTCTTCTGGACTCACTTAATACAGAGTCTCTTTTACACTCTCTGTACTCGCTTCCGCTCTCACTTCAACACACTCTCTCCGCTCACTTCAACCACACTCTCTTCTCCGCTCACTGTCTTACAAACTCTTCCTGCACTCTCTTCTACAGTCAATTCTATGCCTGCTCCATTATGACTCACTTCTGCTCCATGACTCACTTCTGCTCCATTCACTCCATGTGACTCACATATGCTCTCTTTTACACTCACTTCTGTATTTTTGCTCTATTCTGCACTCACTTCAACAAAAACTCTCTTCTGCACTCTCTTCTACACTCTCTTCCTCACTCTATCCAGCGCTCGCTTCTACATTCTGTTATGTATACATAGGCCCCTACTATGGTGATTTCACACCAAGCAACAATTATTGACGCAACGTAATTCCCAGGGTTCGCATTTTTCGTAAATTTTAATGAAATAAGAGTAGAATGAAATTGTTCTTGGCAAAAATGTTGAATTTCCCGGTGTTAAGCCTTCACACTCATACAGATAGCGATGCTGGGTCCTTGCATTTATTTTAAGCAGAGCTATCTGATGAAAGATTTCTGGTGTTTGTTGCACAGTGTGCTCTATTCGTAAATACTCGTATAGATCCTGTTGCAGATTTTAAGTCAAATAAACGTCTGCTAGCTGAACTTCACAACGGCGCGGCCTTTGAATGCGTGGATTGCTTGATGTCCGTGAAGTTGGCCCCCCCGTTCCCGCCCCCCGGAATCGGACCCCGGGGTTCGTTAATGCTACGTTACTGCTGTTTACTGCCCGAATTTCAGCGTTACTGCTGCAACGGGAGCCGAGATATTCACCCCTTTCACGGGGGGGCCAACTTCACTGTGAAGTTGGCCCCCCCGGTAGGTAAAAAATTTGACCCCCCGGATTTCGACTCTCGCATTCGTTAATGCTACGTTACTGCTGTTTACTGCCCGAATTTCAGCGTTACTGCTGCAACGGGGCCCGAGATATTCGCCCCTTTTTCGGGGGGGCCAACTTCACTGTGAAGTTGGCTCCCCCGGGTGGGAAAAAATTAGCCCCCCCGGACCTTGACCCTGGCATTCGTTAATGCTACGTTACTGCTGTTTACTGCCCGAATTTGGCCGTTACTGCTACAACGGGGGCTGAGATATTTGCCCCTTTAGGGGGGACGACCCCCCACATAAGGGGCAAATATCTCAGGCCCCATTGCAGCAGTAACGTTCAAATTCGGGCAATAAACAGCAGTAACGTAGCAGTAACGGACGCCGTGGTTGAAATTCGGGGGGCACATTTTTTTACCAAACGGGGGGGCCAACTTCACATGGGGCGGCCCCTCGAAAAAGTGTGAAGTTGGCCCCCCCGGTTGGGAAAAAATTAGCCCCCCGGACTTTGACCCTGGCATTCGTTAATGCTACGTTACTGCTGTTTACTGCCCGAATTTGGCCGTTACTGCTGCAACGGGGGCTGAGTTATTCGCCCCTTTAGGGGGGACAATCCCCCATATAAGGGGCAAATATCTCAGGCCCCATTGCAGCAGTAACGGTCAAATTCGGGCAGTAAACAGCAGTAACGTAGCATTAACGAATGCAAGGGTCAAAATCCGGGGGGGCTAATTTTTTTCAAACCGGGGGGGCCAACTTCACACTTTTTCGAGGGGCCGCCCCATGTGAAGTTGGCCCCCCCGTTTGGTAAAAAATGTGCCCCCCGAATTTCAACCACGGCATCCGTTACTGCTACGTTACTGCTGTTTATTGCCCGAATTTGAACGTTACTGCTGCAACGGGGCCTGAGATATTTGCCCCTTTTGTGGGGGGTTGTCCCCCCTAAAGGGGCGCATATCTCAGCCCCCGTTGTAGCAGTAACGGCCAAATTCGGGCAGTAAACAGCAGTAACGTAGCATTAACGAATGCCAAGGTCAAAGTCCGGGGGGGCTAATTTTTTCCCAACCGGGGGGGCCAACTTCACAGTGAAGTTGGCCCCCCCCGAAAAAGGGGCGAATATCTCGGCCCCCGTTGCAGCAGTAACGCTGAAATTTGGTCAGTAAACAGCAGTAACGTAGCATTAACGAATGCGAGAGTCGAAATCCGGGGGGTCAAATTTTTTACCTACCGGGGGGGCCAACTTCACAGTGAAGTTGGCCCCCCCGTGAAAGGGGTGAATATCTCGGCCCCCGTTGCAGCAGTAACGCTGAAATTCGGGCAGTAAACAGCAGTAACGTAGCATTAACGAACCCCGGGGTCCGATTCCGGGGGGGCGGGAACGGGGGGGCCAACTTCACGGACACGATTGCTTGTATCCAATTCCACATTATTTAGACATCTCCATCAAACGGGGGCACGGCGGGGCCGAGGTTTCTCGCCACACGAAAGCATTCGTGTAGTTGTCAATGTTCAAACTTATAATCAATCCGACTATGGGTAACTTGTATATGAGAACGTGTTTTTATGCGTGGGAGAGAAATGGAAGAACCTTTTCCGTCATCGTCGGTTAGCAATTCAAGTAAGCAATCGAAATATGTGATCAGTGATTACGGATCCAGTAATCACACGCATGTGACTTTTATCAAGGAAATCTATGGCAAACTAACTGTGCTCTCTTTGTTGCAGTTCACACTGATCTCGTAAATGCTATTTCACTTTCTTGGATTTCATAAATTGGCAGTGTGGATGGCCGCTTGATGGCTTATGCGACCACGTTTTTAAAACATACCTACCTAACTACGCTTCTTCACTTTTTGTTTTGTTTGTCTTATTTTGCAACTGAGATTGTATCGCAATGATTTTAAAATAATCGGATTATTTTCCTCATGGTGTCAATTTGAACTTTCTCCTTTTTTCGCTTTTGTCGTCTCATTTTCATTACAAGCTTCTGAATGGGTACCAGTGTTCACTTTGCTCTGGGTGATTGTCGAATTTTCACAATTCTGAAATTTGTTTGACTT
>JASGXE010012337.1:0-13068 GCA_030068105.1 Sinentomon sp. SZTP_YWyxl
ATCGTCTCAAAGTCTGCATAAATCACGTACGGAATTTCACATTCCCTGTTCAGACTCTTGTAGCGCAGAATTTTCTCCTCCTGACTCGGCATGACGGTGCGCTGACATCGGTGCTTAAAGCAGAAACGTTCGTGCTTCAACAGGAGACTTTCCTTGCTGAAACGATGCAAGCACGAGACGCAGTAGAAAACCTTACTAAAATCAAGAAAGATAGCATCAATCTGCTTTCTGTTGTCCAGAGACTTTGCAAGTTCATTAACGAACTCGAGGAGCTGAGTCTCGCACGACAGACCGCGACGAAAACCATGCTGCATACGATTTAGAAGATGGTTACTATTCAAATATGGGCAAAAATGCTTGAAAACAAGATGTGTTCAAAAATCTTGCAAACAATACAAGTCAGTGAGATTGGTCTGTAGTTCGACGGGTCAAAACATGAGCCTGTCTTGGGGATCGGGGTGACAAGAGCACTTCGCCAGTCCGAGGGTACAACTCCTGTGTCCAGCGAGCGTTGAAACAGCAGAGCAAGAAAGGGACCAATTTCACGGGAAAGAAACTTCAGAACTCGCCCAGGCAGGCCGTCCGGGCCGGGTGATTTGTTTATGTTGATCGTCGATAGCAGCTTAATAACTCCTTCCGCAGTCACCACAAGTGGAGGCATAATGGGACAGGACGAATGAATAAAGCGGGGGTCAAGAGTGAGGTTATTAATCGGTTTCTCCAAAGTGAAGACCTTGCTAAACACATCACTCAGCAAATTTGCTTTTCCTTTGGCGTCAGTCACCAGTTCATCCAGGTGATTTTTTATGGATGAAAATGTCTTCGTTGTCCGGCGAGATTTGATAAAATTCCAGAATTTTTTCTTGTTGTCACTTTCGAATGCCTCCGTCAGAAAGTCAGCAAGCGCTCCTTTGGACTGTTGCTTTACTGTTTTCCTCAGCTCGCGAAACTTGGTTCTTTCACTTTCTTGGAATTTATTCTTCAGGCGCGCATGAGCTCTCCGCTTTTGCCGAAGAAGTCGCTTCAATTGTGGCCTGATCCAAGGTTGGAAGGAAGTATCACAGTTAACAGTTTTGGACGGAATGAATCTACCTATAAGATCATGCAACAGATTTTTAAACCCAATCCAACAGCTTTCAGCAGTATTCTGATCTATGGTGTCCGAAAGTTTCAACAATCATGTTAGCAATTCATTGCGCATCGATTCCCAGTCGGCACGGCAATAGACAAGGGTTTTCCGGGACAGATATCCCCTTTTCTTTACCATTGCTTTCAGGCTTCCAATAACTGCATGGTGGTCACCGATTCCCTGTTCAACATCGATTTCGATTTCGAGGTCAGGAACATTAGATAAGATTAAGTCAAGAATATTTTTCGAATTTTCGGCGACTCTCGTCGGACAGAATACAAATTGGCGAAGACCAAAAATTCCAACGGCTTCCAAAAAGACCTCGTGCTTACTCCTATCGTTGGTGGTAGCTTTTACGGTCCCAAGCTCCCAATCAATATCTGGCAAGTTGAAGTCTCCAGCCAAGATAACCTTATTTGATTCTTGTCCACCAGGACCTTTGATTACGGATTTAAGCATATCGTATATGTCGGCGATCGAGTTGATGCCAGAATTTGGGGGCCGGTACACACACCCAATGTGAATCTTGTTATTCTCGCTTGTGACCAGTGTACACCAAATGCATTCAATTTCGGACTGTCTGACAAATTTGAAATCTTTAGGCAGGGACGAAAAACTTTTGCGTATTCCGACGAGGACACCGCCCCCGCGCCCACCCACTCTGTCTGAGCGATATATGTCATACAAGTTGGAGTTAAGAATCTCGCTATTGTTTATGCCATGGTGAAGCCACGTTTCAGTCAGAAATAGTAAATCGATATCGTATGTCAACAGAATGGAGTCCAGAGACTGGACCTTTTTGCTTTTACGGACGGACTGACAGTTAAGCACCAAAATTTTCAGATCGCTGAGAGCCGCTCCACGATTTGACTGCCTGCATGCGATTGACTGAGACCCGGTGCTCATGTCGGAGTTCGACTGAACAGACCCCAACCGTAGATCATCCCTGTTAATAGAAACAGGTTTATGGCAAGCGTTTAGGTTGTGCTCTGCAACGTTTGTGATCGTTTCTCTAAAAAAAGAGAGGTGAACCTGCAAATCTCTTCAGCGACGTGTTGCGCTCCAATTGGCCTGTAATGCAATAAATCCTTGTGGCTGAGAAAGTATGGTGTTTGGAAACGCCTGAGATCAATGAACGTTGCATTTAGTTCGTGCACAGTGGTTTTCAATCTGTCATTTGCGACTTTGAAACGGTGGAATTCCATGTCTCCATATTTCAGTGTTTGTGGAATGCTGCAGATTGAAAATGTGAACGTGGATGTCAGCCGTGAACTTATTTCGTGTGCCTTTTGAATCATTTCAGAAAGTGCTGAAATAAGTGGTGAAAGTCCCAATCTGTGATTGTTTACGCCAATGTGAAATGCTACATGAACCACTTCGGCATAGTTGTTGTGGAGGAGCATTGGTAATTTCATCGTGATGTCTGCAATTGTTGCTCCTCGGAAGGCATGAACAGTGGTGTGGCCATCACTTTCGATATGCTGTTCTATAAATACAGCGTTTGAATCGCCAATGATGACCAAATGAGGTGCTGAATTGTGAGAATTAGTTCCAGTGTGAGTGTGGTTTTTGTGGTATTTGAGGATGATGAATGTGATGGTGTAGGTATAGGTTCTGTGTGTGACTTAGGTTGTGTTTGTCCTGTGGTCGGATCCGGGACTGCGTGTGTGTTTGTTCTGTTTGAAAGTGTCATTTTCAATGGACTCGTTTTTGACTGAGTGACTGTCCATCCAGCATTGTCTGTAAGTTTGCGTTGACGTATTTTCTTTGATGCAGTTGGTGTCGGTGTGACTGGTGGCATTGCTGGATTGAATCCCACAGGTTTTGGTTTAGCTGCTGCTGTGTTTGTTTCGGGTCGTAGGAAGTGGTCCTACTGCTACCTGGTCCAACCGTAACCTGGTCCTACTCATTTTTAGTCCTACCGTAACCTGGTCCTACCGTAACCAAGTCCTACCGTAATCTGGTCCAACCGTAACCTGGTCCTACCATCATCTGGTCCTACCGTAATCAGGTCCTACAGTAACCTGGCCCTACCGTAATCTGGTCCTACCGTAACCAAGTCCTACCGTAATCTGAATCTACCGTGATCTGGTCCTACCGTAATCTGGTCCACCGTAACCTGGTCCTACCGTAACCAAGTCCTACCGTAATTTGAATCTACCGTGATCTAGTCCTACCGTAACCTGGTTCTGCCATAACCTGGACCTACTGTAACCAGGTCCTACCGTAACCAAGTCCTACCGTAATCTGGTCCAACCGTAACCTGGTCCTACCGTCATCTGGTCCAACCGTAATCTGGTCCGACCGTGACATTGACCAACCGTAACCTGGACCTACCGTAACCTGGACCTACCGTAATCTGGTTCGACCGTAACCTGGTCCTACCGTAACTAGGTCCTACCGTAATCTGGTCCTACAGTAATCTGGTCTAACCGCAACCTGGTCCTACCGTGACCTGGTCCTACCGTAACCAAGTCCTACTGGGATCTGGTCCGAAATGCAGGCACTGTTTCGCAGTGGCAGTTGTGTTGTTTTGATACTGGTTCTCAAAAGTACCGCGCTGCAAAGAAATTATGAATCACGAAAGACAGAAATCAAACCTAACCTAACCTAACCTAACCTTACCTAACCTAACCTGGCCTAACCAAAACTAACTTAACCTAATCTGGTCTGCCCATCCGGCTACTCCCCATCAAAGTCGTGAAAAATTCACCGACTGGTTATTGCGTTCATTTTTGTCTGTATCTTTACGGCAGCGGGAGTGCAATCACGTTTTGTGAAAAAACAACGCAACTACCTCAGCGCAAACATCCAGAAATTCGGGGAAAAATGCGGTTTGGCTTTTGGTCCTTCCGTAACCAAGTCCTACCGTAACCAGGTCCAACCGCAACCTGGTCCTACCATAACCAGGTCCTACCGTAATCTGGTCCTACCGTAATCTACTCCTTCCGTAATTTGGTCCGACCGTAATCTGGTCCTACCGTAACCAAGTCCTACCGTAATTTGGACCTACCGTAACCAGGTCCTACCGTAATCTGGTCCTACCGTAACTTGATCCTACCGTAACCAGGTCCTACAGTAATCTGGACCTGCCGTAATCTGGTCCTATCGTAATCTGGTCCTACCGTAACCTAGTCCTACTGTAACCAGGTCCTACCGCAATCTGGACCGACCGTAATCTGGTCCTACCGAAATCTAGTCCTACCGTAATCTGGTCCTACCGTAATCTGGTCCTACCGTAATCTGGTCCTACGGTAATCTGGTCCTACCGTAACCTGGTCCTACCGAAACCTGGACCTACCGTAATCTGGTCCTACCGTAACCTGGTCCTACCGTAACTTGGTCCTACTGTTAATTGGATCGAATGAAATTTGGATCGAATTTTTTCGAGGCGCAAAGAAAAAGTAGGACCAGATTACGGTAGGACCAGATTACGGTCGGACCAGGTTACAGTAGGACCAAATAGCAGTAGGACCAGTTCTGTTCCCCCTTTGTTTCATCTGTCACGGGAAGACCAGCACTTCCCTTTTTGTGAGGCATCAGTGGTGAAAACTTGTTTCTGGTGATTGTTGGTGTTGTGCGATGCGGAAGGTTGGATTTCGGACCATTTCGTTTATTTGGTGGTTGAAAATCCATCCTCTGTCGTGTTTCAAATGCTGAGTTTTGTGGTGCTGTGGATGTTTGAGGTGTCTTCATGACTGGCTGTTTCTTCCTCGTTTGCGACTGTGTGTGAGGATGGACAACGCCATTTTTAGGTTTGGATGAGTGTCTGTTGTCGGTCTGCAGTGCCTGGCTGTAAGTTTTGGAGGATGACTGGCCGGTGTTCATCCAAGATTGCCCCTTGTTAACTGAGGTTTGGCCAAGAAACAACTGAGGAATCACACGTGCCTCCTCCAGCTGCATCTTCAAAGCGGCATTCTCGGAACGAACCTCTGCCAGATCCTTGTTCAGTTTGAGAACCAGTGCTTCGAGTGACTGTATTTTGTCCAACGTGTGACTGGTCGTGTTATGGTTTAGTTGGGTGTTTGATTGAACAGGTTGGTGATGCTGAACTGACTGATTTGTTGTTAAGTGTTGGATCATTGCATACAGGGTTGCAATATGTTGCGGCACACTGTCTTGTGTTATAGTCAACATTGTCAAGACAATTTTACAACGAACAACAAAGAAAAGAACGAAACAACCTGGTTTTTCTTCTCGAAGCGCAGGATACTTGATCTTGAATCTTGATCCGGGAGAGACCCAATTCCAGCGTTGAGCTGCGTTCCCAGGTGTGCAACCGAGATATCCCGTGCCTTTTCTGGTGTCTTTAAGGGTTCAAGGTTAGCACAGAAGAGGTGACCACTGATCAGGCATGCCTGCGTGTATCACAAACGGGTTCACAGGTCGCAGGACTCACACACTACCCGCTGCTCCTTGGAGTCAATACGGGGAACAGGTCGGCGCGAGACCAACCCGCAGGTAAAGAGGTCCAGCCTCCCTGCGATGCGCACCTGGCAGCCAAACGCACGGAGGTACCTGCTCCCTTCCGCAAATTTAAATCTCAAGCAAACAAATTCAAAAAGCACAATCACGGAGCACACAACCTTCTCCTCGGGTGCCAAGCTCGGGAATGACAGTAGGCTGACCACAGGCATTGTTGGACGAACACTGAGGCAGTGTTTGTGGACGGGTTAGGTCAGGTTCAGTTGGCTATAAAAAGTTTCAATCAACTGAAGTGCGTGATTGGTCAGAAAATTGCGTATGACGTAGGACTATAGGTTGAGAAATCCGGTGTGTTTGACAAATCCGCTCCGGGTATTGCTTTTTTTGCATTGCTGTCGCTCTGACCTACAGCCGATGTCTGTGCTCAAAAGGCACCAAGAAAACGAGCTGTTGTGGATTCTTGAAAATGGGTGGATATCCACCAACAGGGACAAGTCAAATCAAGATGCAAGCAACGTGATTTTGATACTCAATTTGAATCACGTTGATGCAAGTGTTGGTCATGCAGCGTAAATCTGCACGAAAAATGAGACAAATGGACAGGGGAGTCTCTCGGCAGAGGGCATGCCTGAAAGCAGCCAGAGACTGAGGAAATGTGTTACACCCGCACAGCTAGGTCAGACCTGTAGGAGCAAGACCACAACAGTCCAAATGGCTTCATTCCTGTTCCATGACCATTGTTCCATGCCAATGGAGACGCATCGTGTCTCCGAGGATGCCTGTGTGTTCCAGCTTGCCTAAGTGTACTTGAGGCATTGCTCCTGCACTGCTGCTTCGGTCCTTTACTTGAGTCCTTTATACTTTCTGTGTCCCCTTCTATAAGATTTCATCCTTTATTATTTCCCTTATAAGATTTTACCCTTTATTATTTCACCTTTAAAGCACACATCTCATTGACGAAAACAAAAACATTCAAATTAGGCACACATTGATGCAAGTAAGAAATAACGGAGGTCCAACAGTCGAACAGTCACTGTTCCGGGTCAGCCGACTGAAAACTAAAAGACTGATGGGGTTCAGGTTTTGTATGGCACTGCATGCAACACTGTTTATATTTGTGAAATGGTGAGAAGGTTCTGTCGTATTTCATGTGAAACATGGAACCTCTTACCTCATCTAGCAGAATATCAAACTGAAAATGACCGATATTTGCGGTCTGCCCAATGCAGACTCGCAAAAGTCGTACCAGCCTGTGCAAAGAGATGCCGTGACTTCCATCCTTTAACTTGTAACATTGGGTGAAAGCAGCAATTCGAATACTGAATGGTCATAGATATCTTTTTTTCGAAAACATAAACAATCACAGGGATTTCATATCCAGCACATGCATGGGTAGGTGTTTGCATTCGTTTCAAAGACGAGAATTTTGAAACACATTCCGACATCCATATACAGGATGGGAATTGTAAAAGCGAATGTGGGTGTTTCAAGGAACAAATCAATCAAGATCATATGAAGGATGACAATGAAATGAGCACTCGGTTGATGAGCGTAGAAACAACGGAGGAGTGGCAATCGATAACAACCAGACCCAAGCGAAGCCCATAGTCCTAAGGATTTTGAATGCATTTTGGTTTGCAGGCTTTTGGTGCGGAAAACGGGAACAAAATGCACAACCTGTTTGAATGTGTGCAAAACGATTAAGTCATTCATCTGGCCTGTCCTTCAACCTCGACAAAATCAGTTTTCACGAAGTTATGGAGCATTAACCTGAAGTGAACTAGACGACAATTAGCCTCTCATGCAGCCGGTAATGTCCAAAACAGCTGCAGACAGTCGCACGGAATAACAAAACAATATTGAGCAAGCTTGCCCTGTGTTCAGTACTGATGGGCCAATGAAATTTTGAAGAGTGACAGTCACACCTCAACAGCCGCGACTTGCAACTTTCTAGCATTGGTTTATCGCAGATAGATCACTCGTCATGTCCAAACAGAAAAGAAGAAAACGCATAAAAAGGGTTTGGCAAATGAGGTGGTGGTGCACGACGACGGGTTAAGGCAAGAGCACTGATTGGTCTCCGCTGCTTCTGGCTTCTAGCGCCTTCTTCATCTTAATCCAAGCTTCTTCAGAGTTTTTACACTAAGGTCCCCGTAGTAGTCCTCACTGAAATAGGCACAAAGAATAGAATACATTCAGATATGAGGTTGTTAACTGTTTTGAAGATAAGGTCGGAAAATTCTTAAACCAATACCCATCCGCAAGAAGAAAAAAAAATTGTGCGGCATCATTGTTCCAAACAGCTGCCATGCGATTGATTTTGATCAGAGGATTTATTCTGTAGCCAGGCTTGAGGTGCATCTGCACAAAACTAACTTTTTGATTAAAGTTTCTGTCACTGATTTCCTGAAAGCGAAATCCACATGAGAGTTTTATAGGAAACAGGCATTTCAGGCACGACACCCCTTTCAACACTGCATCCTACCTCCCCTTCTTTCCAATTCCTTTCCCATGTTTGCCTTGCTCGACCTCCCACCTCTAAACCTGTATCAATCCCACTGGATCTCACTGAAGAAAGAAAAAAAGTCCATAAACTTCAATCGGATTGGAAAAAATGAGTTTTCTTGCTGTGCCGCCACCTTTTGTGTGCTGCGTTTGTTTTATCAATTTCTGAACTTCGGATTTGATCACCGGAAGAGCAGGTCTCTTTGATCAATCTCAGTCAAGATATCGAGAGTGAGAACCAGAAAGACTTGTTGAAACACATCGCAAGAGCTGGAAGGAACACGCCTGGGAACATATTATTTTAGTGATGACTTATTCTAAAACTTGCCAATTGGTTACAAAATCGCCCGTCCCTGGGATTGCAAGAGTAACTTGTAGATGCAATGAGGTTTCATGGTTTTCCATCTTCCGCTCTTGCCGAAAACCGGTGGGTGCTTCCGGCGAACCCCACGCCACCATCCCTGTTGCCGCGCTTCCCTCTGGCACTATCCACTTTCGGTGCGAAACTGTGCGTGTGTGATGTTATGCTGTGGCAAATGTATTGTGTAACGGCAAACTTAATCACAGCAGCAATGTCGGCTCAGTTGCGTTCGGTGTCATTGTACTGGTTAAGTTACGTTTCCTGCAGTGTTTTTTCCTTCGAGCGTTTTTCTTACCATGGAAGAAAAACGCTGCAAGGAAAAAACACTGCAGGAAGCGTAACCTTTCCAGTAAAATGACCCGAACGAAATTGAGCCGACAATGCTGCTGTGATTGAATTTTTTCCGTTACACTATACTCGTATTTTGACTACAGGAATGAAAGAGCAAACTAAAGGCTATTGTGTTTTGGCTCCAGGAATGCAAGAGTGAACAATGGTGTAATGTGTGGAAGCGAAGCCATACCGGAATTTTTCTTTTGCATGGGTTAAGGAGTATGTGCTATGTTGTGGATGCGGTAGATGGCCGGGGTTCCGAAACTAGGATGATTTAACTCCCCAAGACTTCCTGTGCATTTCACGTTGCACGTTTCGCCGCTCAATGCTATGTATACAGGGTGGGCACAAAGTCACTAAGTTTTTCAGCACGGTTGTTTTTGGTCGATATTCGTTGCTAAGCGCAGGTGTTGATGTCCGGGCTTTGAGGTGGCAAATTAATGCCAGAGCCATGCCCAATCCACAGGACTCTGAAGTTTTGTCATGAAATACAACTTGCTGGCAAAAAACAGAAAACAAAAAACTTAGGGACTTTGTGCCCACCCTGTAGGCGTTCAGGGCTCCGCCACGTCTGGTCCGTTTCACGGTCAAGCCTATCGTGTATATAGGTATTCCGGGCTCGCCTGTGTGCGAACAACGGTATATTGTGTTTTGGTTTCGGGATTGCGAGGGGAGTGAACAATGGGGCATCGTATAGGAGTTGTCAGCGACACAGAGGTATATACACCGAAAATCGAAAAAATCACCAAATGCCTGGCTGAGGTAGGTGCAGGTGTTCCGACATAGGAGGATAGGGTTTAAGCTCTCGCAGTTTCTCGGTTCCCAGCTGAGAGTGCTTCAATAATCCTTTATTGGGAAGTGAGTAACTGGGGGAGATTGAACCCAAACCTCCTACTCGCATGTCGGAACACCTGCAACTACCTCAGCCAATGGGTGATTTTTTCGATTTTCGGCCTGAGACCGAGGGTGCTGCTTTTCCACGCATACGAGCCACACTCTAAATTCTGATTTATTCTAATCTCCAACTTTGCTCTCGGTTGATGCTTGTTCGACGCACACAGGCGAGAACCACATCTTGATACTCGTATGCAGGTACGACTCTCGATCCTCCAGCGCTTCAATGCACACAGCGCAAACCACAAATCCTGCTCTTTTCGAATGCTTTGCATGTCACAGAGTCCAAGTCCTTCTCAGTCAATAATCATCACGCAGACCGAAAATCCTTTTAACTGCAGGGTTTCCCACCTCAGGCTCTAAAGTAATTGTTTCTCCACCATTGTCACGAACATCTGGTTTTGGTTTACCTTCCACATCTGAATCTAGCCCCTCGAATGAGGAACCTCTAACTCGATCCAACTCACTTCCAGGGCGGACCAGTCATTCCGATTTCATGCCGTACAATATCACGGTTGACACAACCGAGGAAAATTTAAGATTTGGTGTGACTGCCCGCAAAATAAGTGTGGCAGTTATTCCAACGCTCGAATGAACCGCGCAGTCGAGACCATTTTCAATGCGTTGGCGGAGAACATGCTACAAACGCTTTATGCCAAAATTATCATCAAAAATTTCGACAGAACATTTTTTCACAATATTCCTTCATGCGTCTATAAACCAGCTTGGTCTGAACGATTTGGCGCAAATAGTTGAGTCGGGCCAACAAGGATGCCTCACCTGATTACTTCAAGTAACAGTCACTTTCTAGGTTCGACCCGTTGTCTTCATCAGTTTAAACGAGATGTTGCAGCCAAAGAGTTTTTTAACAGAGCGTGGCCGTTCAGTCATTACCATTAAAGGGCAAAGACAGGATTTGTCTTGCACTAGCCCTTATCATTGCCATCGCCCACGCCGAATACTAGGCGAAGCGTGATGACCCAGTTCGTAACAAAACATAAAATTTGAGAGATGGGTTCCCCGTACAAGAAGGAATCGCCCGTGAATTGTTGGACCGTGCTGGTGTTACCGATGCGCAGTGTTAGAGTTTAGACACAGATCAGTGTTTTTCCAGACCGTTTTAGACTCTTTGCAGATCATCTTCCAAAACCTCGTTTTTTTTTGGCTCAGCACTGATTTCAACGTTCCATCAGGAAAAGACGGTTTCACAAGAAGTCCCTTGTTTTTGATCCTTGAATGACATCTCAACAGCGATCCATCATGTCTTTTCGATATCCAGGTACTGCCATTCATGCAAGATATTTGTCGGGCTAGAAATCCACACGTGTTTAGCCGTCTGTAAAGCATGTAAATCATCACCAGTGTGTAATTTCGTTTAAAATAAACACTGTTCAGACTACCCCAGATTTTTTCTTAGGACCAGTGTTCATCACATATGAATTAAATGCAATTGGTTAAAGTGTATACGAAACCATAAAGCCCTGTCCAACATCCCTAACAATCTTAAATGACACCCACAATTGTGGGGCAAGATATTGCCATTTGCTTAAAATACATATCGGCACACACATCATCCATATCTTTTGAAGTCGACAAAACAAATATTCAGCAACACCCCAAACATCAACATCAACAGATCCACCCACCAAGAAACAGAAAGCGAACCAAATTTGGTACATATGTCTTAATATGCTTTGACATTGAGGCCATGCAAGTAACACGGTTGGCACCAAACATGTTGGAACTTTTCCCTGTGTTCTTAATTTCACAAACTGCCTATTCGGATTACCTTGACATTGACATCGGACCATAACTATGTACATTTGTTTTGACTATAGATAGTGGCCGTTCGTCGTACCCGATTGTCTCAAAGAATTTTATGTTTCCTTCGTGACAATTTCTGGGATAAGGAAAAAGTGTTGCCATTGCACATTATTGCAAGACCCATGGTCACATGTGGCCTTTCGTTATATCTTAACAAAACAAACTGAAGTTTCTCCGACTACAATCAAGAACGGTTCCAAAATAATACAACAAAAACGTGGCCACAACAGCACATTCTCAGACTTCGACAATTTTGTTTCCTTTGCACTTCGCAAGTTTGTTGAGACATTTAGACAATGAGACACAAAAACACAAAACGAGTTACACGAATTTTCCCCAACAAACTCTTGAACGTCGGGACCCACAATTTTGAATGCCGAGACCTTCGGACACAAACTACAAATCTGACAAATGCAAGAGCATTCGCTCTTTGCGGCAGCCGGTGGGATGTGTTCAGCCATAGGTGAACCTGTATGAGCAAATACAAATAATCAGACGGAAAGCAGGAAGAGAAGGTCAATGTAATTTTATATCAATATTCAAAATCGTTCAGCACGGCAGATCGTAAAGTTGATAAAACTGGGAAACCTACGGAAGGTTGATTCGCCAAAGGCGATATGAAATTGGTGTTAGATTCACTCTGCTCGGAGCCGCTGATGGAGCGGCTTCCCAGATCTTTGTGCCAACTCTCCTTATGCCAACTCTCTTTGTGCCATATTTAACGTGCCAACAACCTGGAGTCATCCTTCAGTTTACTCTGTTTGATCATTTGTGCTGTCTTTTCATCGTCATTGTGTCATGTTGGTGGTGAAACTTGGTGCTTGAAACTCCTTAAGTTTGAAACTCCTTAAGTCCTTGGTGCTTGAAACTCCTTAAGTGGAGCTAAATGTTTGTAAAATACCTGTAAATCAGTGAAATTAGTAAGTTGTTACCGTTCAGTTTGCCTTTCATGAGTGCATTTGTCGTTTCAGAAATGGGTCGAAGTGAGTGTACGTGGGTTGAACCAAAAAGTTTTGCAACTGCCCTGTGTTTTTATAATTTTTTGGAATATTTGTTTTCTCCCTATTGGAATCCTTCGAGGTACTCTTACTCGACATGTGCACAAAGTTGCAATCGAATCGGTCACTTATTACATGTTTAGTGGTGATATGTTTGGGGAGTGTTTCGATGCTCTGAATTCACCACTTTTGCCATGTCTCGAAATTGATAAAACCGCTTTTTGGTGATGGCCTTCTTGACTTTCGAAAACATTAGCAAAATTTCAAGATGCCAAATGAAAATGGAAAGGCAGATGGTGCAGCTCCTCAGCTTTATTTTCAGCCATAGTGGTATACAAATTCATCTTGTTTTGTGGCAGGATGCTCATGTCATGCAAAATCAGAAATTTGGCTGTTCTGATCTTGGCTGTTTCTGGCTGATTTCTTTAAAATGCTCGAGGAGATATGTCTCGTACTGGTATTGTTTCTGCAAGTAGAGACCCCAAGGAATGCACACTGACAAATAGGGGGCCACGAAAATGGTAGAAAATGATGTTGCAATGATGTTGAGCTCGTTCAAGGCCATTTTTGGACACCGTGTACGAGCGCTACTTCTAAAC
>JASGXE010012338.1:0-14443 GCA_030068105.1 Sinentomon sp. SZTP_YWyxl
AGGCATCTCAAAATTCATCATCCCCGTGTACGAGTGCAGGATCGGAATTCTACGAGTCGATATTCTGGGGCCAGGAATTCTGATGAGGGTTGGAATTCTGCGAGGTCGGAATATCAGAGAGCCTTTTTTTAGAGATGCCTGTTGTTTGCGGCACTTTTCCATCGAACCTCGTGTTAAAATTCCTGCCCTCCAAAATCATTTCGTATAGACGGACGTCGTCCGGCTGCGAAATGATTTCGCGACTAGGTCGTGAAATTCTTTCTCAAAGACGTTCAAACAGACGCCTAAAGTTTCTCCAGTTCATACTAAAGGGACCATTTGCAACTCGCTTCCGTCTAATTTCTCACAAAGGAGTATTCGGCGCCGCACTTCATTGAACACCCCACTTTGAAATTTATTTGAGTCCGCGAGTGGAATGCCCTTCCCTCCTTGGCCTCACTTTTTGCATGCTTGTCAACTTCATATTGTTGTCTGCCATTCAACTTCATTGTGGAGATTTGAAAACATTGTGGAGGTTATTAAAACGTGCAACGGCGTGCCCCAGAAACCTGTCCAGACGTTCAATGCACACAGCGTATGACGGGCGGGTTGGACCACCTTCTATCATTATACGGAAGAGATGATAATGATGATGCTGGTGATAATGATAACAAATGAATGATATCAATTATCACAGAATCGATTACCTGTCCCATTCTTCCGCACGCATTGTGGCCGCAGAGCCGAAGGCCACAGCGTGAGAAAAAGTGCATTCACCCACCACCTCGGCAGCATGCATAATTGCCATATAGAAGATCGGTGGAAACCTTTTTTCCTTCTAACCATCGCCTCTGGCAGTCCGAAGCCTGCAAGCGCCCCTGTGGCGTGAGTTGGGAGGGGCAGTCACCATCGACAATTCTAATGAGGATTCTTTCTCCCCTTAATTATTATTTTTTTTATTGTTATTCAAACAATACTGTCACAAATGTTATGGTGACGGAAGGGTAAAAGGACATGGGATGAAAACAGTGAAAACGCGAGAGAAGAAATATTGGCGCCCAGGGATGCAATCGCATGTGAGACAAGGGGTGAAGAAGAGGAGAGGTTGTTCCAATCCCTAATTGCGTGCGAGGGAAAAACGAGTTAAAGTAACGGCTTTGCAAAGAGGGGCATTGAGAGCAAGACCGTTGCTGTTCGTTCGACGCTTGATCGGTTTAATGGAACATGAACCGGGCATTGAAAAGTTGAAGGAATCGGTTATTATTCCGCTGAGCAATTGGAGCCTACGTCCCCTGTGTCTCCTTCGAAGAGAAGAACTTTGGAACAAAATCGAATAACAAACTTGACAAATTATAACATAATAGATGTATCAAAAATGGACCAAAATTGATAAAATGGAAAAAATGGATAAAATACGCAGATAAAATGGATGAATTGAAATTGAATCGAAATTCTGTATTTTTGGAGTTTCCTCCTCTCAACATAAAACATGAAGTGCTGACATTCACAGTAAAATGCAACAAAAACACACATTAGAAAAAAACAAATTGATAGAATAAACAGCGTTTTTGCAATGATGTCGGATGAAATGGATAAAATGGATAAAATGGATAAAATGGACAAATGGATAAAATGGATAAAATGGATAAAATGGATAAAATGGATAAAATGGATAAAATGGATAAAATGGATAAAATGGATAAAATGGATAAAATGGATAAAATGGATTAAATGGATAAAATGGATAAAATGGATGAAATGGATGAAATGGATGAAATGGATGAAATGGATAAAATGGATAAAATTGATAAAATTGATAAAATTGATAAAATGGATGAAATGGATGAAATGGATGAAATGGATGAAATTGATAAAATTGATAAAATTGATAAAATTGATAAAATGGATAAAATGGATGAAATGGATAAAATTGATCAAATTGATAAAATTGATAAAATGGATGAAATGGATAAAATTGATAAAATTGATAAAATGGATGAAATGGATGAAATGGATAAAATGGATGAAATGGATGAAATGTATAAAATGGACCAAAATGGATAAACTGGAACAAAATAAAAAAAATGGATCATGATAAAATGGAAAAATAGAATTATTGTAACAAAATGGAGAAAAAATGGGCAAAGCTCAAGGGAACCTCAACAGCAAAATAATGCCGCGGATAAAGGGAGGGTCCCCCAACATGAAATTTGCAAGAACTGTGTGGTCAAATGGAAAGAATTGCGACTAAATAAAAAATCGCTGCAAAGGTATCGTAATCAATTGTTTGCCCTGACGGTAAAAGACAAAAGAAGAAAAAAGGTAAAAATGGTAAAAATAAAAAGGAAGCACGACTCTGTGGAAATCTCTCCACCGGTGCAGACGAGCAAGAACGCACCCCACACGCATCAGCGACAACCGAGGCATGCGTCTGTTTTGATGCTCACGCGTGAGCAGACACGCGGAAATCAGGCCACAGGCAAGCAGCATAAAATAACAGACGCAGCATCGAATGACAAAGGCAGTGGAAAGGCCCCATTTTGCGGGAGACATGCAACTCATTCGAATCCCTGGGAAAACGTCGAAGTTGGAAGATGTGACGGGAAACAAAAGCTCCCTTCCAGCCAACCCTTAATGAAAAAAACCTCCTTCAAACCCTTATCAGCTCGTCTTCCACTTCCTTTGATTCATTGCCTTCGCGATCGAACAGACCTGAAGGGTATAAAATGTTGTCCTTACTCCCTTATACCCAGACTTGCAGGGTTTGTTTAGGGCCGAAGAAATTTAGTTTTTCCTCGACAGCAAGTTGATGGTTCACGCTAGGCTGCGTTTTCCAGGGAATCACGTCCTCCGGGATATGCGTTCGACACTACCCGGCAGAGATAGGCCGGTAGGATTTGTTACCTCCGGGGAAAAATTGCAGGAATTGTTTGAAATCTCGATTTCCGAAACGGGCACGTTTGCATCCTGTTCGGTCTGATTTGGAAATCGAGACTTTAAAATTATTACCGCGGAACTTTTGAATTGAAATTCTGTATTTTTGGAGTTTCCTCCTCTCAATATTATACATTAAGTGCTGACAGTCACAGTAAAATGCAACAAAAAAAAACACACATTGGAAAAAAGCAAGTTGACAGAATAAAACAGCGTTTTTGCAAGGATGTCGGGCAAAGAACATTATCACGCAGTGTTATATTCTTGAGCCAATCCTCAAGAAGGCAATAAACTGAAGCTGTGCACACCACCTCTCCGATAACAATATCGCTCAGATATGATACCCGGTGGAATGAGCAGGTCCAAAGAAGGATGAAATTTCCGGCATTGCCATTCATTAAAAAAAATCACGAAGCCTGCCCTGCAGGGGAGAGGTATGCTCAAAGGCTGTTCAAAAACCCTGTTTGGAAGGGAGTTCCACTCCGGGATAGTTCTACCTGTGAACGAGAACTTGCAAATAATGTCTTTCTTGAAAGTTTCAGATCGGAGTTTGTAAACGTGATCTCGATGCGAGTAGAATGTTGGCATCCTTAGGAATTCAAGAAATTTTCCCCAGCCACCAATATTCGCCAGGATCAGAAACAGGCAGGTAAGGCGAGTCACTCGCCTCCTCGACTGAAGAGGATCCCAGCCTAGTGAAGCTATCATAGCAGTGACACTACTATGGCGCCTATAATCACCTACAACAAAGCGTGCTGCCCTCCGTTGAATTTTTTCTTTCCCACGAAGGATTACGAATCTCCTCGAACTAATGACTGGCAAACATTTTTCTCCCTTCTGGTGATGCAGACCGCGCACTGAATTCATTCCTTCTTGGCAATGTTGATCTTGCTGAAAACATTCCGATCTTTTCCTGTTTCATTTCTTTTAATCCAACCTGTACACTGAAAACATTTCTTCACTGATGGGAACGAAATCCAAGCTGAAAAATTGTGGGCAAAGCTCGCACACATGTATAGTGGCGGCGGAATTAATGTACCCACACATGTGTTTTTCCCATTTAATTGTTGCCTCCGAAACTATTTTTCTTTCTTTTTATTCTTTTGCAGACCGTAGACATTCGAGCGTCAAATTCCAACAAAGTGTTCTAAAGTGCTTCCAAACAAAGAAGGCACCGCGCCAAAATTCTATGCAGGGATGCGCAAATTCAAGTCCCCGAATATCTTTTTACCATGACTTCTTTATACGCCCAAAAATTTTTCAATTCTATTTTGCATTCAAAACGCATTCTCCAATGCGAAATTGGTTGCATCGCCAAGAACACAACTTTTAATTTTGAGCAGCTAACCCCAATCGTTGTTTTTCGGCCACAGATGCACAATTTGCGACGGCATGGCTTTTTATTCATCATATTGAAATCGTCGTTTGAACAGATGATTCTGATTTCTTTTTGGGTTCAGGCTGGTCCTGATTTGGCCACAAAAATTTCCAGGGCGTGATAAATTCATTTTGAACGACTGACAAACTGTTCATGGCAAATTCCAAAACGTTCGACTTGTGAATAAACTTCAAAATGCAAAACGCAAATTCCGCCAAGCGACCCCCAATTCTGCGGTCTGTTGGCAAGCTCATCGCCGAGTCAAAATAAACAAATCGGAGCCGTCAAACAACGAAACCTACATACCTAAAAGTTTTCCAAAGTCACACAGCAAATTTTTCAACCGATGCAGAACTTTGCCGAACCAGAACATCGAGAATTCAAGTTGCAAAATGAAAACGATGAAAATCTGATGAAAGTGCAGAACCGCCGAAAATGCAAACATGGATATGGCTTGCTGAAATTTGTTTAGCCCTGCTCTTGCCCGTACTCCACCCGCTTTGTTCTCCACTTTTCGGCGCGATGCCCTCTTTGTTTGGACGGACTTTAGAGGTGTCATATTTTGACCTCGGCGACAAAAGAGGATCTTTAATTTCTGCAGCATAGAGTTTTTACCGAAATCGGAATGGTCGCAATTTTTTGTATGTATGAGAAGATTAATTCCGCCGCCGCTATACACACTATGTATTTCTTGGCTCTGGCAATTCAAAACCCGCTCATTTGAAACATTCGTCGCTGGTGGCAATTAAAAGCCCCGCACCTTAAAACATTCGTTCACTGATTGTAATGCAAAGCCCGCGCACTGGAAACAGTCCATCGTTGGTGACCAAGCCCGCGCTGAAAACATTTCGATCATGTGCAGTTCAAACTCTCAAGTTTAACCCAACCCGAGCTATGAAAACATTTCTCCGCAGGCAACCACACCCCCGATGAAAACATTCAGATCGTCTGCCACTCAAAATATCTCGTGACAATCCAAAATGTGCGCACTGAAAACATTCTCCCTGGCGGTAGCCCATTACCCCAAAATAATTTTGTGGAGTGATTCTGGATACAAGACCAAATTCGCAGCTGCAAAAGAGTTTTGCCAAGAATGGCGGGCCCTGTGAGGCCCCATGAATCCAGATGCACTCACACATGTTTTTCCCATTTAACTGTTGCTCCGAAACTTTTTTTTTCTTTCTTTTTACTCTTATGCAGGCGGTAGAAATTAAAGTGCCTGACTGTAACAAGCTTAGCTGTCAGATTTTGATCCCGGTAAAAAAGATCTTTTATTTCTGCAGCATTGAGTTTTAGCTACAACCTGAACAGTCGTAATTTTTACATGCAAAAGTACATAAATTCCGTCGCCACTAGCCGTACTCAACAGGAAATCACCAGATCATGCACATGGTCTTCGGCAAAGCCATGCCTGTGAAGCCAGTTGCGCAGTGGCCATTTCGCCTGAATGTGCCCTAGGGTCGCGAAAAGGCCCAACAGGAGGAGGAACCTTGCCAAATAGCAAAAATGCTCTATTTTTAAAGGAAAAAGCTCATCGTATCATTAGGCTGTGGGAGGAAACGCACAATAAAAACAACAAAGGGGATGGATGCATGGATGCTGCTGAAGCATATACAGTCCGCTGTCTGATTCGACCGAACATTCTGCTCTTACAAATTAGAAAATTTGTCGTCTTTGTCCGACAATACGGAAGTGAACAAACCTCGGGTTTATTCCGCGCTTCTGTATTTCGATTTAAAAAGACTGACGAAATGAAAAACGAAACACTGCTGCGTGCCATGCAGATGACATTGTTGGAGGTGCACCGAGAAACATTCAGTGTAAAGTCGCATCATGGGACGGACTGTGTTGGTCCAGAGGCCCACAGGCGACGACAGCGTGCGTTTGGTGTAAAATACGAGCTAAGGAAGCAATGAAACGGAATGATTTGCAAATATAGGCCATTGCACTGGAAAAACTCCGGGTAAAAGAAGACCCAGGGAGTCAGACAGGGTAACAAGAAATGCCTGGGCGTCTATAGCACGCTTTGGACAGCGGGCAGACTGTCCCCCTGTTCGCATGAGAGAATAATCAGCGTCCGCTTGTATTGCTGCTTGAAGCTTTTTTCATCCCAACGACTTTGCACATTGATTGAATAGAATTGTGATTTGTTTCTCATGTCCCGCATGCCCCGCAGGAGTTGCGCACACTCCTCCCCACCAGGGGTATCACCCCTGGAAAGTTCTGAACACCCCCCAAGAAATTTTACAACCCCACAAAACAAACAAAGAAAAAAAAAGCATGGGGATTTTCATCGTGTCGCGGGCGGCTCCCTCATAACTGCGAATATTTTGACCGGGGTTGAGCGAGTAAGAAACTGGTCTCATCACATATGGGCACAATGCCTTGAAATGTTGAAAATTTCAAGATGGATGTCTTTGTGGTGAAGACGTCAGCTCAAGACAGCGGTTCAAGTCGTCCCGGGTTCGAATCCTGCTTCGGACAGTTTTTTTTTTAGATTTTCGCACAGTTTTTGACGTTTCCGGCGCAGACGGTGCTGCTGGCGGATCATGTGTCGCCAAAAAACATTGGATTTACCCATCTTTTGGTTTTCTTTATTCTTTATTCTTAAAATCAATACGACTGCGAAGTGGCAGAAGAGTAAAGATACAACAACAAAAAGTTGATAAGACGCAAACTGAAGACAAGCAAGAAATAAATTTCCGAAACAAAAATTTCAATTCGATCAAAGCAATGCAAAAGTGGAATCAGGCTTGGACATCTACTGTGAAGGCAACCGCCCAGAATTCTGAAGGTAGGCCCTACTTGGAGATGACAGGGGAGTCTGGAGGAAGCGAATTCCAATCGCGAATAGTACGGGGGAAAAAGGAGTTGTGGTATACGCACTGGACTTTTTTGACGTTAGAAAAAATTTAGACGTTTTTTACTGTTGTCTCCAAGCATCAGCTCCCTCTATCCAAACAAACCTACTGTCCCCTCCACCGAGCATTTCGATTTCGGCGCCTCTGGGCCGCAAGACTGACTGCAGCAAAGGGACACAAAAGGGCGCTGAAAAAAGTCTGGTGTCAGAGGAAGACAAAGGCATAAACGAGTCGACAAAGGCAAAAAGACGCAGGATGGAAGGCAGCAAATGAAGGCACATACATGGAGGAAACGGGATGAAAGAAAATGCGAGAGACGCACGAAATATTGGCATTGGCAGAAGGATGTGTGCGATAAGGCCGAAGCGTCAGCGCAGCGCAGCGCAAAGTCAAAAGAAAGTGCGAGTGTCGCGTGAGCGATCTACCTGATTAGGAAGCCCTTTGTTTGAGCCGGTTCCAGCTGCATGGTCTGATTTCCAAAGTCATGTGAGCTCCATATTCGTACAGTTCGTTATCTAATTCGACTTCTCTCACAGCCACAAGTCATAGTCATACCAGGACGAATGGAGCAAGACTTCCTTAAAGTCAAGACTTCCATAGACTTCCTTAAAGCGTTATATGGTCATACCTCTCGCAGCCACAGACACCAACCGCTGAAGCAGGGCCGCGGAAATTTCAAACTAAAATTTTTGCGACCTGGCCCCGAATCGAACCCGGGCTCTTTCGCATATGTGAGTCGAACGCCGTTCAACGCCGCTGCAAAAGCTTGAGAAGAAAAGAGATCACTGACAATCACAGCTGACAAGAAATGGAACAATTTTTGTCTTTTGATCTGCCAGTGATTTCAAAAAATCAAAATTTATGGAATATAAATGAATGTATTTTTGCATTGCATGCAGCGATGTGTGAAAGTCCGTGTAAAGCGGGATCAGGGAATATTCTGTAAATTTATGGCGTCTGTTTCGTTGATTCAGTTACACGGATGCTCGCGCGAGTTCAAGAACGAGGGCTGCGCATCCAAATCAATATTCTTTTCAGTCGCAGGTATACGAGCGATTTCAGTGTAAAAAATGTGTTCAGTTGTCACACTATGTGGCGTTCAGTTGTCACACTGTGTGGCAGGGTGATATATTATCTGGTTAAGCTTGTGTCGCATTTCGGGGACCCAGATTTTTCAGGACAGTTTTGTTTTTTGTGTTCGCGGGTTCACGACTCATGCAGGATATGGTTCCCAACGTGCTGAGACAAAAGTTTTCACAGAAATCAAATGTGGAATGGCACCTACAATTGTAGGTATACCATTCATAACCCTGGAAAAGTTCACACCATCGACGTTGTCTAAAGACGAACGTATATAATTTCTCCTTTAAATGTACATTCTAAACACGAAGTTCAGTTTGGAACACTATTTTTTAACATGGGCTTAGTTAGGAAGTGTTCTTTAAGAACACTTGGTCTGTTATTGGAACAAATAAGGTGTTCCAAAGAACACTTAAGGTGTTCCAAATCTGTGACAGGAATGTCACAGATTTGGAACACTCAGTGTGTTCCAAGAACACACCAAGTGTTCCATTGGAACACATTGAGTGTTCCATAAATGTTCTTAAAAGAACACTTCCTATCTAAGCCCATGTTAAAATATTGTGTTCCAAACTGAACTTCGTGTTTAGAGTGTACCATTTTAAGTTATACCAGACATGGTGCAATTGGGAAATTCCAACGGCAGGTCATGACCTTTCCGAACTGGCGAAAGAAGCCGAAAACCTCACTTGAGTCTTGCGTTTTGACTCTAGTGAAGCTGAAATATTCCGACATTCAATGACAAAAACACAAATCTCCAGAAATCAACACCCTTTTAAGACCCTTTAAGATTTCATGAGATCTTTCTGGAGCTGTCAGATTTTGACCTCGTTTATTAAAGAGGTTCTTTAATTTCTACAGAATGGAGTTTTTGTTAAAATCTGAATAGCGCAATGTTTACATGTATGAGTACACTAATTCTGCCGACATTACACCTGACGCTGCTTTGTGCGGCGTGACTCTTCGCATGGTGGAAAAGGTGGACACTCGTGCGCGGGACACCCTGTGGCATTACGAAATTGGGTTGGTTATAAAATTCAGAGGAAAAGATTGAGCGAAAAAGAAAGAATCCGGGGCACGTATGCTGCCGCTTTTTTGCAAGCGTGGGTGAGTAACACTGCAGAAATAGCCTTCTAGGATTTCAAAGGATCTTTATGCCAGCGAGCGAAACCCTTTGTTTCTGAGACTACAAAGGGACAAATGGGCCCTTACAAGGCGTGGAGTGGAAGGAAAAGCGCAAATGAAATAATGACACTGAAATTTCTGCTCTTCTTTTTGCGTCTCTTTTTTCTGTCGTTGAACTTCATATTCAGCAGCCATATACCCACAGTGGATTTGCACTTATTGAAGACGTTTTTCGGGCCAGACAATAAGAAGTGGCTTGCCAACAGAGGCAATATTGGGGAATACCAACCAGTTGGTAGACAACAAGCAATAATAGGCAGTGAGGATTAGGGGTTAAGTCAGGTTTGGTTAGCTTTAATTAGGGAGAAACGAAAGATGAAAACGTGCTTATACGTCCCGGAAGTTGGTAATGACAACGGTTTTGCAATGACACACCCAGTTCCCAAGCGCAATGTCATCTTATACTCCTTTTTCCCACGGACTATCAGGGATTGGAATAATCTCCACCCTTCTTCAAGCCTGTTGTCCCAACTCCGTGTTCTTCGAGCTTCGATTTCGCCGCCTCCCCCATCGGGTTTGTAAAATGTTATTCGTGTTTTGACTCCTTTTCTGATCATTTGTCCTTTGTTGTTTTTATTACATTGTTGACGATAGCTTCTCGCTGTATTTTATTCCCTTGTCGATGTTTGGTTCGACACTTGTTTTAACTATGTTGTTTTTTTTTTGGTAACAGTTCGGAATGCCAGCTGTCATTGAACTGAACGAGTTAGAACATTTGCTCTGTGGTACCTATACTTAAAGTTAACTAAACCAAACCTAATCTGACCTAACCCAATCTAACCTATCCTAACACACCTGTCCTAACCTATCCTATCCTACCTACCTCGTCCTCATCTTCCTATCTTATTTTGGCTGCTTGAGCGCGTGTGAAAACTCGTCCAGTTCAGATTTTTTCAGATGTCGGCAGGTATTCCGAACTGCAACCGTTTTTTTTTTCGTTGAAGGATTGCTCCCTGCCCTCAAATCCTTTCGGGCAGTCTTGTTTTGGTATTCAATTAAATTTAATTTAATTCGGACAGAAAAGAACTTATGGAACTTAAATGCATCATAGAACTTACATTCGTCGAGATCTTTGGCTGTGACGGTGAGCACTGTATGTTGAATGTCTTCATTTTCGTCGACATCTGCTTCGTAGAGTGCCTTGTCGAAGTAGGGTGGATTGTCGTTCTTGTCGCCGATTCCAATGCGAATGAATTTGGTCACTGGAAAATGGAATACGAAAAAAGAAATATAGATCGGGGAAACATTGTACAAAGATAAAAATTTCATTCTGAATCTGCGCGAATCTATTCGTTGGAACACAACGGAGGGGGTGGGACTGTTGACAACTTAAGGGGTAGGACTTAAAAAATTGCGGGGGTAGGACTTGAAAATTGAGGGGTAGGACTTGAAAAATTGAGGGGTATAGGACTTGAAAAATTGAGGGGTAGGACTTGAAAAATTGAGGGGGTAGAACTTGAAAAATTGAGTGGGTGGAACTTGAAAAATTGAGGGGTAGGACTTGAAAAATTGAGGGGGTGGAACTAGAAAAATTGAGGGGGTAGGACTTGAAAAATTGAGGGGGTGGAACTAGAAAAATTGAGGGGGTGGAACTTGAAAAATTGAGGGGGTAGGACTTGAAAAATTGAGGGGCTGTGTAGGAGTTGAAAAGTTGAGGGGATAGGATTTGAAAAATTGAGGGGATAGGACTTGAAAAATTGAGGGGCTATGTAGGACTTGAAAAATTGAGGGGATAGGATTGAAAAATTGAGGAGAAACGACTAGAAATATTGAGAATTGAATCGACATAAAAACGCCACTGTCGGAATGTTTCTCGCAGCGCTCCTTTTCACTGGAAAAACAAGGCCATTATAATTTCAAACCAATTAAAGAAGTTCCCACGCTTAAGACGAAGTGTCCAACGGCTATTTGTTCGGTATTCGAACATATGAGTCCATTATTAACTCAGGCGCCATTTGGAATCAATGGCAGCATGCGCCGTAAAACATCATGACACTCGTGTGAGGCGTGAAGTTGCACCAAGCCCTGTTGAAATTAGATGGCCCCTGCGTTGACCTGCATGTCCCCTGCGTTGACCTGCAGTACTTTGAAATTTTTCCTGTGTTCGAGGACTTTTGGTAGACACTGTTTTAATGTGAACACTTAAGTGCTACTTAGAATTAATGGTAACATGCGCCGCAAAATACACACGTTCGTGCAACGCGTCAATTGCATAAAATCCTGTTGGAATTGGTGAGTCACTGCGGATGTGCCAGCCTGCCCGTTAAACTTTCTACCATGTTTGAAGTTTCAGTTACCACCCTGTACATGGCAGCAGTTGAAGGCAGGTCAGAACTTCGATTGCGAAGAAAAATGTGCACCATGAGCTCACGGAAGCCTCGGATGTCCGTCCAGACGTAAGGAAGCTCAACATGGAATATCTGGAAACCCAGTCAGTCCGAACACACAAATCAAACAATCGGCAGCATTTCTGTTGTCGGGTCATGGGGAAAGCCGAATGGAGAAAGAAAAAACCACTGGATTATTTTCCTTCATCTTACTGTACCTAAAAGAAAAGGGAAAAGGGCGCAGTCACGTGGTCGGATATGGGCCAGCAGCATAGCTGGCCCCAAGACGGAAGGAAGTCTAAGATAGATAAATCGATCTAGTCGTTGTCAGACAGGATGACACTTCGGGAGCACTAGGAGAAGAAGGCCATCGGCGAACCAGAGGGGATCAAGTCACCCTTGTAAGGGCGAAGAGAAGGTCCGTCGGATTTAGAGGACTTACAGGATTGGAGGATTAGGACGAAGAGGATTTAGAATTTAGAGTAAACGTCGTGGGGAACATATCGATTTTCGCAACAGGGCGAGTCGTATATGATGGGGGCCATGCATGCGATGACTATCATATCTAATCAAAACCGAGAAAATTTGTATTTGTTCCCCGACCATTAGTTATTCCAAAGTCGCGGAAACATCTCGCCGCCGAAAAACAATTTTGCGAGTGCAATTATTTTCCGCCGGGTGCAATTTTGGATGTTCTGGTGCTTCAATCGCCGCCGATAAAGCGAGTGAGTGACACGGCACCGAAAAAACTCAGGGTCAAAACTTGGTGGCCTCCTGTGACTTGAACGGAGCAAAGTATTTGACCCTCGGCTCGCGTGCATGAAAGTTCAAAACAAATTGCCACAATCATCCGTGGTACGGATAAGTTCAGACAAGTCGGTTTGTTTTTGTTTTACGGCGACGAAATTACCTTACCCATCAATGACATGCCAAAATCATGCCTCCAGAATTTTGAAAAAACTTAACTGAGAAAATATTATGAATCCCCTTTTGATAACCGAGGTTGAAATCTGACCCTGCTATCTGGCACTATTATTTCTGCTTGCGCACAGAACAAAAAAAGACAGAAGAGGCAGCACTTTCGGCAGCAACACTCAGACGTAAAAAACACACTCATGGGTGTGGTAATTCCTTCGCCACTTTTTCCGGCCTAACATTTTCCTCCTCCTGGCAACTCCACCCCCCATAATCAACTTCCTACTTGCGACAATGGCTAACATCTCATGCCGTCACCAACGCTGGTCGACTCAGGAATCGATGGCCCAAATAATGTGGCCGATGAGTCGGAAAGAAGACATGGGTACAGTCATAGTGAGTCCCTTAATACATGTACCTACATTGGATCGTGGGAATCAGTATTGTTTCTGGACTGTACAGGCAAAGAAAAAAAAAACTGTCGGGCACATGTGATCAAATGGAGCAACAATGCGCAGTTTTACAAAAACTCAACTCAACTTGTGAAACACAAATCCTTCTTTTGGTTGATGACATTGCCAAGAATATGGACAATAGGCTCTCAACCCATGCCATCTTCGTTGATTTAAGGAAGGCATTTGATTCTGTCCCCCATGACAAGTTGCTGGAAAAAATGAAGAGTTTGGGGTTCCCAACGTTCGTCCTGAAATTAATAGTTAGTTTTCTACAGAATCGTACGCAAGTAGTTTCTGTTCAGAACGAATTTTCCCAAGAATCTCCCGTTTATTCTGGCGTCCCTCAAGGAAGTGTTTTGGGGTCCGCTCCTTTTTCTGATCTACATCAATGACATTTCAGAGGGCCTCTCCTCGCATATTCGACTGTTTGCAGATGACATTGTGATATATCGAGTTGTCAGTTCCCCGCGTGATTCTCGGCGTTTACAGTCGGACCTCGACCGTGTCTCCGTGTGGTGCGACGCCTGGGGAATGCAGATAAACGTAACCAAAACTAAGGCTATGGTCTTTGCTCGGACATCTAGGACCCCTATTGTGAGTGACGTTGCCTATGAAATAAACACCCAGCCTCTTGAAAATGTGAGTCGCATTAAATACCTTGGGGTTGTCCTTAGTCAGGATTTGACCTGGCGTAACCACATCACTTTTACATGCGAGAAGGCCAGAAAAACACTTGGATTTATTAACCGAAATATGAGATATTCCTCCCAAGAAGCTAAACTAAAAGCCTTTAAAACAATCCTTTTGCCGGTACTTGAGTACGCATGCGCAGTTTGGGACCCAGACTTGCAGCTGGATATTTCAAGACTTGAGAAGATCCAAAGAAGAGCTGCCCGCGTGATAACAGGGTCGTTTGCGCGGACAGATAGCGTCACGAATCTGTTGAAAAGCCTTGATTTGGTTTCTTTGGCATCAAGGCGAAAAGAGCACCGCCTGAAGCTCTTCTCTGATATTCTTACTAAATCACTGAATTTTTCTATGCCACCTGATTACTCCATAAAACCATTCCAACGTAGAACAGACAATGGGCTTTCCATCAGCATGCCAATCGCTAAAACCAATGTTTGGTTTAATTCTTTTTTCCCCAAAACCATCAGAGATTGGAATAGTCTTCCCCCCTCATCCTCACTTATTGCTCGAGCTATGATGTCCCCGGGCGTCGCACATGTTTTGCCTTAACGTTTGTTATTTCCTGGTTCTGTGCAGCATTTATTGTTTTTCACGCAGCTTGTTTCCTACTTTTTGACTCAGAATCTTTTGCTTCGTCGT
>JASGXE010012339.1:0-13705 GCA_030068105.1 Sinentomon sp. SZTP_YWyxl
TTTTGCTCCTGGCTTTCCATTGTTTTTTTTTTTTTTTAAATAATGACCACATGCATGTGTACTAACCCTATGAAATGGACCGCACACACAGTTGATGATGACACAGAGTGCAGATCTTTGCACATCACAGTCGGTGACAATCTCCCCCTCTGCAGCACCCAGAATGATGTTGAGACCAACGGTCAAGGTTTCTTCGGGTAGAGACACCTTCTCACATAGACTGGTCTGAATTTTTGGAAGCACAGTGCAAACTGACAATGCATCTAGAGCACTACGGACAGTTTCAGCCCTGAAAAAAATATACCAAAATAATTGTCAATGAATCTCAAAGCAAGATAATGAGAAGTGCAAAAACAGAGACAGTAATGCTAAGGGGGCACCCTTACGGAGAAACTTTTTTGATTCTTATTCAATTTTGCTGAAATTTTGAGAGATTTTCAACCATAATAAGAGTATGTTTTGTGCAAAATTTCAGCCTTGCACTTCTCATAGTTTTCCAGCAGCAGGTAAATTAGGAGCAGAAATAAGTCAAACTTTTGAAGTGAGATCTCCTAAATGCGGTATGCAAAATAGACATACTTTGTGTCCAATGTACTCAAAATTTCATGGAAATCCGGCTGATGAAGCCGGAAATAGATTTGCCAAGAGTTTCAATGGCCCTCAAAATGACATCGTGAATAAATTTGTAAAATTTCTTGGCAATATCGCACTAGCTCTTCAAACCGTTGACTCGACAGACGTCTCCAAATCAAATACAGAATTCTATCTCTTTGCCAATCATCTACTCTATGCTTGCAAAGGCGTCACCGACTACTTTCTCATTAGCGGGATCGATCGCCCATTCTTGCTTCAACGGTTTCCAATTCTGGTTGCCCCAATGACCCCTTGCGGCATTCCCTCTCCAGTTTCTGACAATTGTGACCCGACAGATGTCAATTAGAAGAACGAAGCTGGCATGCCACAGCATAGATGAATAGCTAATTATCATGACAGTATGCCATATAGCGGCCCAAGTCAACTTGAGCACTCCTAACCTATCCTGCTTCATCAATTGGCCTGTGGCCAGCTTCTTGCACCAGCTAAGTGTGCACCTGTTGGAACCTTAAACCTGTTCACCTAAAGATCAAGATCATTAGATTTATGATGAAGTGTACCCGGGCCCTACACTTGTAATTCACCCTCAGGAACATACCCACTTTCAACTAGAGTGGACAACAGCTGATGTTGATACACTGATCTGAGTGGCCAACAGCAGATAATGAAACACTAATCTGAGTGGGCAACAACTGCTGAAATACTGATACGAGTGGACAACAGATGCTGACTGAAACACATTTGGGCTTATTTCCATTCAAACTCTTCCATCAGTGTGTTGAGCAGTGCAAGCATCCATAGCTACAGCTATGTCATAAGGGATTAGTTTTCTCGAATGGCATAACCGTTAACGAAAGAAATGTAAGAAAAAAGTGAAATCGCACATCAGTTTTTCGGAAATGGTGAATTTTTCAGGCACAAACACAAAAAAGTAATTTTTATGAAAATGAATTTGTACCTTCCTGAATAATTCCAATTGTATGACAATGCAATTATCCGCAACAGAATGGCAACTCCACCCAATTTGTAGAAATCATCGACTGGTTTCCATTGCATTCTGTAAGGCAGTGTTTCCATCAGATATTCAATGTCATCTTGAACTTGTTCGAGAGTGATTTTCAAAGGCTGAAAAGGAATAGAGAAGAAATCAGATCACAATGGAAGGTGGTGATGAAACACCCAACCAAAAAAAAAAGTTTTTTCTGAACAACTCATGAATGCTTTTACTGTTTAATTAAAAAAGGGCACTTTGCCATAAAACCCACGAACAGTTATGAGTCCTTTGATCCAAAATTTCAAGTGTTCTTGGGTTTCAGTCTGGTGCTGCAGCCTGCAATGCACAGTTCCAGGGACCAAAGTGGCAGAAACATCGATCATGTGATTGGCAATGCGTTTGGCCACATCGGTCAAAAGTGGTCAAACACATCGCCAACTGAGCAAATTCATTTTGTGAGTTTGCCTCCCCCCCAAGTTTCCTGTTCTGACATGCCTCTGAACTTTTCAAACCTGTTTTTGTCAAGTAATCGACATCGCTGAATAAAATAATTGCAACAATAAACTAACAAACAATACCTTGAAACTTGGTTTGTTGCTGCCACCTCCACTGCCAGTAGTGCTACTGGAATTTGTCGCAGTCGTTGTTCCAACGGCAGGTGGCAATGCGGATGATGATGCAATCGTTTGCGATGATGCACCTGCCGGCCTCGTATCTCTGACGTCCCTCACCTGGATGCGTCGTGTCTGCTCAACCTTTATCGACAGGTGGCTTTCGAGGTACCTTTTCAGTGCAACGCATACGTGGCGCACCGTCTGCCGTGATGCAAACTTCTCGTCATCGTCCAACGACGAATTTTGCTCTTCAACAGAAAGGATTGGCAGCGTACTGACCTGGTGTTTAGAAAATGAAGAGTCATCCGACACAAATTAAATTACGTAGAAATCAAAAGTGCGCTGCCACAATAAAACAGCAGCTAAAGGATCTCAGCGCTTGCTACAATATAAAATTCCCCGACTGTCTCCTGACCTCCGGTTAGTTAATTCCAAATTCCCTGCCCAAGAAAACCAGACTTCAGGCACCTCTTATGAACAGATTTCTGATTTTGATTCTCCACCATTCAAGATCCTTCACCTTTACCACAATTTTCTGTCGTTTCTCCCTTTTCAGAAATTCAATTGAGAATTCCATGACTTTTCCCATCATGACATATTTCCTCAATTTTGCCAAAATTCCCACTAAATTGACACATAGCAAACATTAGCTTTTATTCTGCACTCGGCTCTTTTTGCAACAGTTTGGCAGATTTTGCTTGCCATTGAAACTGAAGGTGGCACCACAATATGATTTTTTCAACTTAATGGTTCACTTAAAATAAACCCTGAAGATGGTGCCACATCTCTGCCAATAAACCCTGAAGATGGTGCCACATCTCTGCCTCAAGGCAAGGTTCTCACGTGATTTCAGTAAAAAGGCAGGGTTGCAAAAAAAAACAGTTTAAAAAAAAATACAAAAAATGTTTAAAACATGTTTTTTTTTTTGTTTTAAACGTTTTAAACATGTTTTTTATTCGTGGTAAAAAAAAACATGTTTAAAACAAAAAAAAAAAAAACTTTAAAACGTGTTTTAAACGAATATTTTTTGGACGGGACATGCAATCTCTTTGACTTGTTTTGAAACTCCGTTGGTACCTACCTTGTTGTCTATTCCACAAATGTTGGACAGGCCAGCAGACAGTAAAGCATGATGCTGTCGTGTTCTTGGTATTCGTTGTGCGGTTGAATCATGTTTCCCATGGGTATGTCCATATCATTTTTTACGTACCTACTTCGGATGAGGGAGAGGTCGGTAGGGGAGTAGGAGACTAAGAGAGAGAGCGAGAGGGGGACAGAGGGAGATGGAGTGAAGGGGAGAGCAAGAGGGTGAGATGTAGCGAGAGGGAGATATAGAGGGCAAGTGAGGGGGAGAGGGAGAGTGCACAACTGCATACCTATTTGTCAGCGATAAAGGTAAACGTCAGACCAGTACCTATAGATTGGTTGGTTCCATGGGTTGCATTTGGCATTCAGTGTAAGACAGGATGGAACAAAATAGGTGCCTATTGCCACGTCAGAATGGACAAGTCCGCAGAATTTTTGATCGTCCGTCCAAAACAGATCACTCGCAACAATGCTCAAAGGAGAACATTGAAGGATTGACCGTTGCCCATTGTTGCGAGTGAAAATCTGTTTTGGATGGACAATCTGAATAAAATTGCCAACAAAAATCTGTCCATTCTGACGAGGCTTCACAGTTCCTAAGCAAGACCTGTCTACAGTCTCACTCATCCCCTTATCACAAAATTGAAATAGGTAATAGAACTATTCTGTCTCATCCGCCCCAGGGATGGGCAAGGTGGGGTACCTTAGAGGGGGATAAACAGGTTTGCAACGGGGGGTAGGGTGCGGAAAGTGCAGGGGATCCAAGGGGCTGTGCCCCCAAGCGGGGGTCCAGGGGGCAGCTCTCCTGGCAGGGGTTTGTGAGAGAGCGTCCCCCAAAGCTGAAGCTTTTTTGAAAAAAGGGGTCCTCAGATGCCATTTTATGACATTTCATGTCCTTTTTTCATGTTCTGGAGGGTCTGCAGTCGCAATAGATGGAGCAAGGAAAAACTGTCGGGCACGACTTTCTGGACACGAGTTTTTGTTTCATTTTACCATTGTCTGCAAATCAAAACAGAAAGTACAAAAGAAACAAATGTTGCTATTGAAGTCCTGGTGTGTGCAGGGCACACACCAGGACTTCGGCCAAGGGTACCCTTGGAAAAAGGCTGAGGGGGTAACCTCGGTGAAGGTCAGGAGGTAACCCCCCTACCTCCTATGCCCAACCCTGATCCGCGACCAGGTCATCATCAGTGAATAAATCGACCCTTTGTTTCTTGAGACAAAAAGGGCTGCTCTTGATGAAACAACATGCTCGACGTGTGGAGATGGCACACTCGTGATTAGACGTTTTTGGTGATTGGACATGTTTTTGCAACACCGCATCAGGAAGTGAGCTCCAAAAGGGAACTAGTCAAGCAAGCTACGATACGATAGAAAGCTGAAATGCGGCAGTTGGTACCACTTGATATTTTGCCCTCTCCAATTGACATGTTCTCGTATTTCCGAACTGATCGCAGATCTGTTCAACTATTATCAAACTGTAATAATTGCAGTGCAAGTGCAACGTGTCAAATGCTTCGTGTTTCAATGCTTTTTGATGGACAAAAATTTTGGTATTTCGATTGTACTTAGAGTTAACAAAAGATGTTGGTGTTTCGATTAAAGTTGGAGATAACAAAAGAAATGCAATAAAAATAATCAAACACAAAAAATACATGAATGATAAACTGCTAATCAGCATAACACCACGCATGCGGCGATTTGATGCAAATCAGACCAAAACTCGCAATCGTTGGTTTTGCCACTAGCAAAAGAAGGTAGGTAGTAAGTACACATACGAGACAATACCCAAATTTGTTGGTCATCGGAGTAAGCGAATGTATGTGGTTGCACTGCAATTGAGTATGTCTGGATGAATGAAAGGGTACCTAACATAAATTTAGAAAATGAAAAAGTACAGACAAAAAACATTTTTGTTATGCAAAACTGTTTGAAATGTGAAAAAAAAATTTGAAATCACTGTTTCAATTCAAAAAAATTAAAAAAAAAAAATTCAAAAAAATTTCAAATCTATTTTTAAAAATTTAAACCTACCTATTTGAAAAGTAAAAAAATGAAAAATTGCAGACAAAAAAAAACGTTTTATTTGAAATGTAAAAAAAAAACTGTTTAAAACGTTTAAAACGAAATGTTTTAAACAAAACTGTTTAAAAATGATCCCTTGTTTTAAACGTGTTTTAAACGTTTGTTTAAAACATTTTGTTTTAAACATTGCAACCCTGGTAAAAGGGGTTCTGGAAGATCCCCTTCGAATCTCAGCAAATTATTTGCAATGGAGCTTCTGTCTGGCTCTGCGTCTGCAAGGAGGTTTTTATCTGGCCTTAAGGCTGGGGTTTCCCCCTACCTCTAGCACATCTCTGTTACGACCGATCAAGGCCAGATCCAGCTTCGGCTGGTAAAATACAAAAAATCAAACCTACATTGCATAAAACACACCAATATCTGCAGCACTGAACATTTTTGGCAGGAGAAACCACGGGAAAATTTCGCTAATGTTTTAGTCACAGACCATCCAGTTGGGAATAGAATATTGGTGCTAGAAAAAATACCGGTGTACCGGTTTCATTATCGGTTCACCATACATGAAATAGCATTAGCCTATACTGCTTTATTATTTTGCAATGTTCTGTGAAAAGAATAGAAAAACTGGCAAAAGATGACATAAGCCCCACTTACCACATTATACAATTTTCTAAGGCCATCCTGGGTGTCGAATAAGTTCAGGACAATTGGAAATTGGAACGAAAGGCCAAAGAACATCGTAGCATGGCAGCGGCCCGACTCATGCGAGCATTCCAACAGCCAGAGTGCGTACCTAAACAGAAGAAGAAAGAAAGGAGTGTTTTTGTTGCAACTGCATGCAAGAATAAAGATAAACAAACTCAGCCCGAAACTAATGCAATTCCTCACTGGCCTAAAAAACCAACGAAAAGTTGGATGAATAAGCAATCATTCACTTCACCAAAATTATGCAGTAAAAATAAGTCATAAGTTACCGGACAATGCCACAATTCAGGTTGCAGCTGCCCGAACATCAGAAAGGTTTCTCCACCAGTCTCATGACTGGTGGAGAATGACTTGAATTCTAATTTTCAAACACCTTTCAGCATGCCTGTGCGAGGAGTTATCAGTCTCACACCGGGGCACAAAAGAAAAATTGTTTCATCACTTTCGTTACTCTCGTGAAAAATTGTTCTCTTTGCTGAATGGAGCACCCATCTTGTGACTATCAGAATCAGCTTTTGAAAGATTCCGATCGGGAAAAGTTTAAATTACCGACTACCAGTGCCTTTTACATTGCAATGCAAGATCAAAATGTTTCCTGATATTGTGCCACAATATGACACCTGTCTTGACGTGGTTGACTTCATGCCATAAAAAACACATGCCATGCTTAGTCAAAGGTAGTTTGGGTCAATTCAGGCTGCAGCAACCAAAACTACCATTGCCTCACTCACCTGACAAGTTCCATTAGAATGTAGATTGGAAGTTGACAAACTCTTTCCATCGCATCCTCACTGTATGCCAGATAATACAAGCACATCGACACGCCAGTGGCTGAAATGCTTGGACGGGGTATTTCCAACATTTTCTAGGTAAAAAAAGCGGAGAAATAAATATATTAAGTGGAATAGAACCTGTTTCAAACTGCCAAAAGGACCCACCTTTGTCGATTAATTATTCCTTTATCTGTTGATAAAACATTGGCTCAAATTAAAATTGCAACAATTTGGTGAGAAAAGGCTCTATTTTTATGCTACTCAGGTGAATTTCCAGCAGGTTACGAATTTGGATGGGCCACCTGCTAGTAAGAAGACACTGTCGGCCGTATGCACCAAAGCCACTAACCCTAATCGTAAGCTTGAAAAAAGTCAATTCCATGTTCAGATGCACCTTTCTTAACGATGGAAAAGGAATACTGTTGTGCATGGGAATCAAAATTTCCAACAGAATTCTATTTTTATGAGAATTCTGTTGGAAAATTTGATTCCTATGCACAACAGTATTCCTTTTCCATCGTAGAAAAGGTGCATCTGAACATGGAATTGACTTTTTTCACGCTTAGGATTAGGGTTAGTGGCTCTGGTGCATACAACCGTGTGTGTTTGTATGAACCAAAACAATTGAGTCCGTGGAAATCAAAAGCTGCTGCTATTTGGTCCGGCTGACGATGGTTCAGGGACATATATTCGATCATCATTTTAAGAATAATTCAGGAAGCAAGCTCGAGACACGGAGGCCAAAATTTAACAACCCCATCTACACAAAAACCTCACTACCGAAGCCCATCTCCGATAGGAAAATGCTATTTTCTGACCACCATTCAGTACTTACCTGAATCCCATGTAAGTTTATAAACTCAACAGAAAACTTCTTGTGGCAGAGGAGAGCAGCAAGGTACTTGAGAGCCTCAAATGCAAGGCGACTGTCGTTGCTTTCCTTGAGGTTGATGTAATGGAATATCAAGTTGAGTGCTTTATGCTCGAAAACATGACTTAAAAGCTGGGAATTAAGAAGAAAAAAAGCAAACATGGCAATTAATCAAATGCTTCAGAGCAGAAGCTAAACCCCCAGCTTGAATCATAGAATAGGAACTCACAACCAGTGGTGTCATGGAGGCCAAACAGCTCATGGTCTACGAAATACGTCAGCAGACACAGCATGGCCTGAGTAGAAAATGGCTCAATGCTTTTGCATTGGGCATATGGTTTGGCAAATTTTATACCCATTGGGCATGTGGGCAGAGTATGGTCTGGCAAAGTTTTACCATTACACCTGCCACAGCTCACAACTGCTCCAAGATTCGGAAAACACCAAGTGCTGATTACCCAATCAGGTTGCACCGACAACATCAACTGTTGTCAAAAGGGTCAAAGCATTGAAAAGAACCACATATCGACTAGAGTTATGCTATTACGTGGCGTTTCAAAATGCATGCGTCTATATGCAGGTGCATCATATACCTATTTATCATCAGCCTTCATCATTTTTACTCCCTAGCCATTCTGGCCGACATTCAGGCCCAAACCAAGAGTTGATTTCAGGTGTAACGGCAAAAGCAACAAATCATGTTGTCTCAAAAACCAATCGTAAAAAGTATGCAATTGATCAGCGTAGCCCGATGAAAAACAGAGTGTTTAACTTGACTGCTGAAGATACCCACCTCTTGATATTCTCCAAGTGGTGTCAGGTACCTAATTATCAATATCTGCTTCGTTGACAGTGTCAGCGGATATATTTGAAATGATCCAATCACATTGGATTCCATTTCGTGCCAGGATGAATTGCTGCTGTTATCATTCGATATATTCATTGTTTTACTGTTCGACAGAGAAATTGGCAATTGATATGAGGCACTGTGAAATGCATTGTCTGTAAAAAGGGAAACAGTAAATAAAACAACAAATAAGTTGGTGGGAATCAAAAGTCAGAAGGAATGCCCAACAATTTTCCATGATGCCTCTCAAAGTAGATGACACCAATTAATGTAATTTCTTGAAAGTTTTTCCACACCAGAAACCCTGCCTGATATTTCCGCAGTTGGACCGATTGAAAAAGGTTTGCATTTAAGCACTATTCTATGGGAAGCCAGCATTGATACCTAACCGCACATTTTTTTTCCAATCCACTTTCGCATGTGCATCTCTGATTGGTTGTTGGGATTTCCAGCCAATTTCAACATCCAATTTTCAAAACCTCACTTAACCAAACCTAACCTGACCAAACCTAACCCTATTGCAACCCTAGAAAGAGTTGAGAAGCGGTGGAAAACATGCCAAATGGCAAAGAGCGGTGGCAATGCAAAAATCCCAAAATTGATGACGTCACAATTTGAGACGATGTGATTGGCTGTTGCGACCTCCTGGTCCGCGGAAGTGGATTGGAAAAAAAATTATGCTACCCAACCAACATTCAACATTCACAGTGAGGTCCAATAAACTTTATCATTCTTCAATTCATCATTGCATGAACATGGAATGATGTCAGAGGGAGTTGAAATTTTGCACCGAAATTGCTTTAATTGATTCCAACATTGTGTAAAATTTCATCCAAATCGGCCAGAAAACAACTAAAGTTGACTGCTAGGATTTGGTCCCACAAGAGTCAGATATCTGCATCCACCACCCACTACCAGACAATGATATGAAGAAAAACGACGAAGAAAATGGTATCTAATCGCATGCGAAACATAAGAGTTTAGCAGCACAAACCATTGTTCAAATAGCTATCCAAAAGTAGCAACTCCTCCGTGACTTTTGGCTGGCCAAGATCACCGAGTGGAAATGAACTGGATGATGAAGGTGAAGTTGGATCCCATTTGAAGCGTTTTGCTGATGAGTAATAACCATTGGCCTCAACTGAAATAAACCACGAGCAAACCACTGATTATAAGATTACTCTATCCTACTTCAAAAATTGAAACCAGGAAATCAGCTTCAGCTTCAAAAGATGGCATAATTGGGTCAAAATGCAAACAACAAATGAATGCTATTTGTTGTCAAAAAATAATCTAAATAATAAAAAAAAGCTGGACAAAAAATAATCAAGACACTGAGAATACAAGGTTCTAGTCTCACGCAAGCTGCTGGAACCAAGCATGGGAAGGACATGCCTTTTTCAGGTTACGGGAATGCTGTCTGTTCAAATAGCTGGAATTCAACAGGCAACATTCAGGCAGCATTCCAAGCATTTAACAAGCAAAACAAACAGACAGCATTCCCATTCAAAAAACGGGAATGCTGCCTGCAGAAAATAAGCCAGATTCATGTTTCAAGCAGCATAACAAGTTTTGTTTGCAGGTACACAATAAATGCCACTGTACGGAGAGGAACTTTCCGTCAAGGCTCCAGAAGCACATAGCGAAACAAGCTCTTGCAAATACTGAAATGTGCATGCAGAACAGTTTACGCAACAGTTAGTTTCCCTTTTCCAATTTGTTTATTTTATCTGCTGAAGGCAGCCCAGTGTGTCCAGTAGAAAGATTCAACATCTTCCGAAAGCATTAGCTTTGTCCAGTATGCCACATAATGAATGATTGATGATGAATTATCACCATCAATATTTGCATCTCTCAAACAGATGCTGCAGCATTCACTGCTAACCACATAGGAGCAGATCTTGTCCGACGTCTTTGCACAGACATTGCTATTTCACTGCGCATTGCTCACAACTGAAAAGAAATGACAAACCATCCCAAAACTGTGGCAGCACATCCTACCAACCACTTCAGACCTGGAAAAAATAATTGCGTTTTTCTGCTCTTTTTTCTGCCAGGTTTCGGCATCCGAAAGGATTTGTTGTTAGACAAAATGAAGTGTTAACCTTTTATAGTCTAATTAAAAGCAGCTGCTTTGGTCCAAGTCCAGCCTGTTAGCGTAATGCACAGGTAACATGCTCTTCTGCCCTTATGTTTGGGTTGAACCGATCCCGTAAAAACACGAACAATAATTGTCATCCATTTTCAATTAACAAATGAATTTATGCACGAGTGCACACACCGGCACAAGCATACACAAAAAATTGTACTGACCAGTTTTTCCATCAGATATAACATGTTGATCAGCTGGTGAACGTTTTGTGCTTGCAATATTTGATTGACTAGATTTATGATGATCGGAAAGGTCCTTGTCCAACTGTTGAAATGGTCTTGCACTGTGGTTTCTGTTCATACTTTGGACGATATTTTCCTGCTGAAGTTCATGCAGACGATCCAACATTATGGGAACAAGGTGTGCGTTTTGCTCCCTGCAAAGAGAAAAGAAAAGAAGCAAGTGAGCATCCATTAATTCCAGAAGATGAAAGAGATGCAGACGCTATCATCTTCATCGCTTGTCATTATGAGCTGACAGCCATAAGGCAGGTGGCTTGGCTGAACTTTATTTCACACCTTGGGCTCGCAATGAGAACAGTGCCCATAATTGCAGCCCAACTCCACTCTGCATTCATAAGAAAGGACCGAGAATTCATCGAATGGTCAACTACATAAATTCAACCACTTAAATCTGCGTAATCTATCAGTTAAATTGCACTGTATTTTGTGGTGAAATCCACAATATAAAGAACTAATGAGCGACAAACCGTCAATTCGAGTGACCCCACACTCGAGAAATTTTTTTTTTAACTTTTTTAATAAGTTTATTCTGGTGAAAAGACCTGTCTGGTCAGTGTGAGATAGGACCACCAAAATAAGATGAAATTCCTGACAACATAACAAGATCAACCAAAGATGAAATTCGGCAAATGGAAAAATTATGTTGCAAAACAGCTTGCCTGCAGAAGCAAAACTATTTCGATATCGTCTAATTGCCAACAAGTGAAATAATTGGTGGAATAAATAAATTTAACTTGTAAAATAATAAAATTATCACAACAATGACATCCAAATTTGCTATCAACATCACCGATTCTTGATTCTTTTGCCAATGCTAATGCAAAAATAAAAACAATGCCAATGTTAAAAACATGCACAACATACCTGTAATTGGCAGCAATATCCTGCACTTCCATTGCAGATGCTAACAACCCAACAGCATAGCTCCTGAGTGGTTCACTTTCCTTCTCTGACCAAGAAAATAATCTCTGAATTAATCCTTCAGGTTCCTAATAGAAAAAAGCAAGGTGGAAAAATGGTTAACCAATTGACCCAGGAAGCTTGCCAAAGTATGGGAAGTAAAAGGGCAGCAAACATGAAAAGCAGTTCCAAAACAAAAAACAAAAAATACCAAAACAAAAAAAAAATACTAAAAAAAAAGTCAAGAAAAAATACCGAAACACAAATAATTGTGGCGAGTTAAGACAAACAAATCGCCACGCATTCATGACGTCATGTCAATCGATTTATTTACCAGATTTATTAACAAAATATTTTTGTGCAGTGTGAATTCGGAAAACTGCAACAAGTCAATCGCAAAATATTAAGGTGCATACCTTTCAGGAGTTCCAGAAAACACCTGTAAAAATATGCCAATATGCTCCTCACCCTCGTAAAATCAAACATTCATTGACAACATGTGATCTAACCCCCATATCTCAGATATGATACCCTATGGTACCCAAAGTTCACAAAATGGGTCCAAAGAGTCTGGAAACTGTGTTATTGTAAGCTCCCATTTTTTTGCATACAAGTTTTTCAGAACAAGCGTTGAGTGACGGTGCATTGTATCCAGAATGGGCACAACATAGAATAAATTTGGATGATTCCAGGGGGCATATCATCAAGATGTTGATTCCGAGCAATTTTTTCTTCCCAGAATGTTGTGTCCAGCTTGTGTTCCAGAACTGATATGCAACAAGTAGGGTCTGTACAGGAAACCACTGGAAAATGTCCAGCGGAGACGGAGCCAGTGCAGCCCCCAAGGACACCCCAAATGGCATACTTCATGGACTTTGGGGGGCCGGTATCAGGAAAATGGATAATCGGACCACATACGATTATGTATCGCTCGTAATGTCACTGCTTCTTTTGTTTGTTTTGTTTTGAGGAACTCATCAAAAAATTGGAGCTGCACAATGGCAATTTCTTTCTAACAAGAAATGAGGCAGAATGATGCAACATTCAATGGTCCGATTCTTAAGACGTAACTTGTTTAAATTCGACTCGTCATTGCTGTTTTGTTGATTGCTCAGATGGCACACATGGCAGCTAGTACGATGCCTTCCAAAAATTAACAAACAGCTGTGACTCAAAGTTGAGTCAGAAGGAAGCGAATCACCTCTTAAGAATCGGACCATTGTGTCCAGCCCCCACCCCTTTTGGGACTTTTGTGGGGTAGTATCTGGGGAATGGGGGGGTGGGATCACATTTGTCACTGAATAAGTTTGATTCGTATGGGCATGAGGAACACACCGGGATGCTTCTACGAGTGCTTTAATCGGACCCCCTGAAAATGAAGAGGCTTAAAAACAAAACTGAATAAGGGACAGAGCCAGAACTTTTATGGACTCTTAGCAGACGAAGCAGCAAAGTGCACCTAGTAAATTTAAAAATGGGATGAGAAACTGAAAGAATAGCAAAATCTCGATCAAGCGCCTCAGTGGAATTAAATTCCACCTAACAAAAAAGGCATAAATGTAGGAAGGAGTGTCTACCTGAAAAACAACAGATGTCTCCAATCCAGGCATGATGTCCAGCATCAGTCGGCATGCTTCAATGTTCAACTGCTTTGTGTCGGCATTGTTGAGGCCATTACGACCCCAATAGTTGTCATGCAGGTAATCGTTAACAAGCTGTAAAATGAGACAATATTGGGGTCGTATGGCCTCAACAATGCCGACACAAAGCAGTTGAACATTGAAGCATGCCGACTGATGCTGGACATCATGCCTGGATTGGAGACATCTGTTGTTTTTCAGGTAGACACTCCTTCCTACATTTATGCCTTTTTTGTTAGGTGGAATTTAATTCCATGAGGCGCTT
>JASGXE010012340.1:0-12794 GCA_030068105.1 Sinentomon sp. SZTP_YWyxl
TCCACGTACCTCGACGGACTCTTCAAAGTCAATTTTGCCATTTGCATCATCATCCAGTTGTCGATGAAGCTGTTTGATTGACTCAAGCCCAAGTTTATCGGAAACATCCATGCTCCAACATTCAAGTTCACTGCTGCATGTTCCTGAAAGGGGCAACGAGAAAAAGCACAATGCAGAAAAAGGCCAATACCTACCAAGGCTGGTACCGATAATTTCATGTGGGATAGGCTCCATACCTACAAATTAGGTAATATTTAAAAAGTTTAGTTTTGGAGCATCAATTTGCTCAAAAAAATCACAGCAACGATTAAAATCAGTGGTGGTTCATGGGGTGAGGCTGGGCCTCATGGCTTATTTTGCGATAAAATTAGAAATTTCTCCATTATCCTGGTGACACCTATGCAAAAATAGTGTTACTTTCCTTGTTAACCTAAAAAAAATGTGGGCAAACGACCAGCAAACAATCACTCGGATAATTTTTGTTGTCTTCACTTAATTCTATTTATGCACGCTCCGTTATTGAATTAGACTTTCACGGCAGACTTTGTACAAACTGCACCTTGTGCTGACCAACACAGGTGCGGCCAGTCAGGCCCTAGCCTCTGAATTCTCCAACTCCACACACTCGAATTATTCAATGGCATCTGGATAGTCATCCACTTACACACAGTAGTCTCAAAAAAGAATTCATGAAGCTTGCTTGAATTTGCCTCAATGAGGGAAAAGTATGATATTCGTCGGAGAGATCTGGTCTGGGTAAAGTTGCAGGTAAAAGTGCTGCCATGTATTTCGCCATCTGATTTTGCATTTTACCCGCAATTGCGGGTAAAATCAGGACCACATCTCTCCACCGATTGTGGTAGAAGATAAAAAAACTTCTTGTCCTGAAAATCGCAATTCCAGAATGTCAGGTCTCGCAGGAAAAAGCATCACAATCATTTCATGAAAAATATCTTCTGCTTTCCAGATCAAGAAAACAAATGCGTTGAAACCAATGCTGGCAAGGTAGGAACCAACAATACCTACCCAGAGTGTCAATGAATTTTCTATGCACAATACTCGGAAAAAGCTCTGGTAGAAAATAGTTTTACAAGTGGAAAAAACTTAATCCTATGCGAAGAAGGTATATGTAGACATGCAACACATTGGGGTACTTTTGGGACACATTCAAATCCAATGGTAATTTTTAATGATGTTTGAAACAAGAAAGTGAATCACAAAATTACCAATTGGGCATGTTGTCACACTCGCCTGTACTCAATCCCCAATCAGCTTCAGTAGGTACCAACCTACCAACCAAATCAACCTACCATGATTTGTCAACATACTAGGTCGGTGTGTTTTTATGGGTCTTTCGCATTCATTCTGTTATTTTTCGTGTTTTTAAAGTGCAACATTCGGCAGATGTAGATTTGTCTGATTCTGATGCGACACCTGTGGGTGTCTATCGGATCCAAACCTGGTGCAGCTTTTTGATTGCTGCACCTAATGGCATCAACGTTGCTTTTTTACCATCATGCTGGGGAATGTAGACACTTTGGAGTTCAGCACATGCCAACATCCTTATTGAAGTGCATGGGTAATAACAAACCGGAAAAGGGTGTGTACCAACTGAGCTTTTTTCTCAACTTGATTTGATAATGATAGTTGATAATGATGATAGTGATGATAGTGATAATGATAACAGTACCAGTAACCGACAGTACCAAAGTGAATCTAATAACAGATCATGTAACTTCCAATAACTTCAAAGACAGGATAAAGTGTTTTTCCTCTGAAAACCTTTTGAATAATGTCAATGTTGTGTTTAAAGAGAAAGTAGTAGAATTTATCACCTGAGATTGGTTCATGGGTAAATGGATGGAACTAAAGTAGAAACGTCTGTCAAAATCAGTTCGTCTCCCTATCACACGAAAAAAGGCAACAGATGAAATGATCTAACCATCATTGGCAACTTTTGAAATTTCAGTCCGGTAGCTGCCAACTTGATTTGAAACAGGTACCAGCATGCCAATATCGTCATGCTTCTCTGAAAGACTGCTTTCCTTGTTCAAGTATTCTGAGGCAAGTAGGATATTTACGAACTGATGAACAAACAGTACGAATAACTTCCATTTCATGATATCGTAATCAATGAAGAACCTAATAATGCCCAGCAAAAACAGTTAGGCCTAAAGAAGCAAAATATCAAATTAATAATTATTAGGTATCGGTGACAGTTTTCAAGCTGGACATTGCTCGAGACATGAGAACGTAATCATCGGAAAGCAACTTATGCAGATCAGATGTAAATTTTAAGTTAGGTTTGGGTGGGGTGAGTCAGCATGAGTGACTGGGTATCGGCAGTCCTGACTTCGTAAGTGTTTCTGAACAGTCCACCTGTTCCTTCTTTCCTTTTTTTTTGTGGACCTCATCAGAGGTTTTATTATCGACAACCCCCAACATTTCCAATCTCCTGGCCTAAAGGAAAGATGAACTTTAGATAAAACAAAAAGCAGGGAAACATTTTAGAGCATAGCACCCATCATTTGGGAGCATAAATACGAAAGTTTCATAAACTTATGAAAGTACAAAATGGGATATCCTGACACATATTAAACAAGAAAATAATCATCGGCCTTTGTCCGTTTGTTTGAAGGAATGTGTCTTCGCATTTCTTCTCATCTTTTTTATTTTGCCAACTGTCTCGTTATTCCCACATTTCCTTCCAAATTTCCAGCTCCATTGTTTCGCCTCTCTGGAAGAACCAATGCTGTTCCGCCATGGATACCCCAACTTGCCGAGCCTCCGGGTCTGCTTTGCATTCACTTGGCAGTGATGAGAACAACCGGACTGTAAATTTGCAAACTCTGACGAGGGGAGGATGGTGCTCTGTGATTGCTGCTCCAAGTACTTTCAATTTGAATGCTCAAAGTAGGAACTTCCAACAGACAAACAGGTTCGGCAATCTTGTCAGCCCCAACTGAAAGTGAGAAGGGTCTTACAGCATGCAACATTTTCTTCAACAAGAAGCCATGATAAGCATTAAAAGCCATGCGATACCTACATTAGCCTACCTAGGGAAAGGGAGTACCTACCGTACCTACATGTGGGATGACACATGGAATTTGGAGGAGAAAGAGAAAATGAAAGAAGAATTACAAAATGCAGTTACCTACATCAGCAACATGCTAAAACACAATTTGTGCAATTAGACCCACCTAACCTACAATAGGTTGTTCCTAAATGTTGCATGAGAATCAATAACTCCCATGACAGATGGAAGGCCCTCACTGAGCATCTGCAAAGCTCCGCTTACCTAACCCATTCAGAACACTATTCAAAAAACTAAACATTTTGCCATTGTATAACCACATTTCCAATCCATTTGATCTTTTCAAATGGATTGGATCTACTTTCAAAAGAAACCTAGTTACTTGGCAGAATGAGAGGCCTTTAGAGGTGGATTGAGAGGTGGAATGAGAGGTCTTTTTTGTGAGGCCTTTAGGGGTGGGGACCCAGTGCTGGCTTTGCCAATCTCCTCTCTCCTTCCCGGGCCATCAGCCTCCGTTTTGGGGTGTTAATATTAGAGGTTAGGGTAATGTAGGATTTATTTGCCAAATTTCAACCGGATAGGTGTAGGCTTTCTTTTTGTATTTTATTCAATGGCGTTTCAATTTCTTTATAATGGACTAATTTTTTCTTTCTTTCTTTCCAACTTGCGGATGTGATGCATCATTGCTTGGAATACTTTTTCTAGGATCTATTTACTTACTACCATTACCAACAAGGAAATACTTGCATTTCAAATTTAACTTTTGTGGTTTTGGCGACCACGTTCATGATCTCTACCAACATGATGTCGAGTTGGTGCACGGTACGATATTGTTTACGATCTCTCCACTCACAATCACCTTCTGGAGATTTTATGCATCATCTTGCCTGCTTTCTTTGATCTGGTTTCCATGCGATGATGCATCCTGCTGCAAGTTTCATTTTTTTCTGCTCATATCCATGAAATTGAATTACTTGTTTCCCTTTCCACTTCCTTGACTTCATCTGGGAAATTTTTGTAAGAAATAAAATTAGAATTAGAGCAGGTTAAAAGTTTTGGTATCGCAGCTCCAGAAGTTGCCTGGATAACGGGTGAACGAAAGGACAAGTGTTGAGTCTAATTCCCATCTGATAGTTGTTCATTCACCTTTCTCATTTTCTCTTATTTGTTTGTTGATTTGCGCCTGGACTATGTCCTTGCAAATTAAGATGAATTGAATTGATCACTGACCAAGGGATGATCAACTGGAATTCTCCCCACTTTCTGAGTGCGTTGAAAAGTTTGCAACAGGCAATTGCAGTTTCGAAATTCGACCAAAAATGCACCTTCGAATTTCGATCAATACAGATGTTTTTCACATTAACCAGTTTTGTCTGTTTCTGACTTTTGTGCAGGTCTTTTTGAAATGGCCATAAAATAAAAAAATCAACAATGGATCAACCTGAAAATTCTTATACATTTCTATAATTAACCAAAATCACCGTAAAGTGCCTCAGGCTCAAAACTTTCTGAATGCCCTCCGTATGTACCCACTCCTTGATCTACCAACTCAGATCCCTTCAACATTGAAATGTGACCGGAATAGCCCATGAAGGGCCACAAAAAATAGGGATCTCAAACATAGGTAGATGCTGAGGCAGTCCCTCTTACGTGGGTCGGTAAATGAATTTTACAAGTTGGCCCAGAGCTTGGCTGGCGTTCACCCGATTTTAGTGATTTTTGGTCACTTGTGATGCCAACCCTTTTTAACTAATGTGCCAAAGGGAATCTGAATCAGCCTCCGGGACACTTAGATACAGGCATTTCAATATGTTCCGGAACAGGGTCGACAATTTCAATTATTCATTTAGATGTCTCCTCAAGAATACCTACGCTCCAAAAATTCAGCCCAACTATCAGTAGTTCACCCGAGTCAGTGGCCACTGTGTGCAGCAACCCGTTGTTGGTTTATACATTTCCAGAGTGGCACAGGGTGTTTCAAAGACAGCCCTTGTTCTGAAAAGAAAATACCAATCACGAACGAAACAAATATCGATGGTGTAAGAAAGTTGTTCCACATAGTGAGAGTGTACCTGTTGACGATTTAGCCTCCGGTTTGTGCCTCTGTGTCCCAGTGCATGTGTGTCCCAGTGCCTATTCTGTGGCAAAAGTTTCAGCAATCTACCATGATTACAGTGGACTCCGGAAACTTTGGGTCAAATGTCTATCAAGGAAACTGCCCAAACACCATTGAGCACAAAGGTACCTAAATAAACAAGTTTATGCGTAACTAAATCGTGAAATTATTCAGCTCTGACTGTTGAAAATTATCAGCAGAGAATAAACAAATGTGATGAAACATGATTTTGATGTTGGGTAAACACCGGCAAGAAAATTTGACGCAGATTACCTAGTTTGAATGAATGAATATTCGCTGAACCACCAGGTTTTTCTCTTCAAATCCCAGTAAGTATTTGTATCTTTCGATATGGATTTCGATGCTACTTGGCCTGCAGTTAGTTGATCTCCTTCCAAAACATCGTAGGTATAGGTAACCACACGACTAAACCAAATTTGGATACATTTCAAGTGCATCTTCTCAAAATCACACCTAAATGAATCTACATGACTCCCAGATTTCGAGGGCTGTGCGGTCGTGATGAGAGCCATCATCACATTCGTTTTCTCATTTTATAACAGAATGTTATTCTGCCAACATTGCTTGCCCAGTCTCCTCAGCTGCAACAATCATGCGGGCCTCATGTGGCTTCAACAACCGTCTTGCCTGTTCTTTGCCACCAAACGAAACTCCTTCTTCCCATTCAACCCTTACCAGAGGACCGCAAAACGTTGTTTGCGGTGCCTCTTTAATAACTGCAATCACTCCATCTCTTTTGGATCAGCCCGTTCTGCATTTTCCATCACAACCCATCACTCAAAGGGATCTCAATTTTGGATGCGCAAATCGTGGGGACAATTTGGCACTTTGTTCAATTAAAAATCAGACTGACCTGAATGCTTTAATTACAGACACTGGAGCAAAAATCATCTTTCTTGTTGAAACTTGGTTAAATAATTCGCACATTTATTCTGAACTATTGTTAAATGATTTCGCCCTCTTTCGTCATGACAGGTTAACTGGGTACATAACAGCATCTGAAGTCGGGTGCTGGGAAACAACCTTGATAAGCCCCCCTACTCACGCTTCCACGGAGATCATAATGTGTTCTGTAGAACTTGGCGGCAAGGGAACGTGGTGTAGCCAGGTTTGTTTCTACAGCCCTCCGAACTTGACTAACCTCCAAGAAAATTTTTCTGATCTGTACAATTCTGTCCTGCACGCTATAAAAGGCTCCTCTGGAAATTGTTTTCAAAACATTATTTTGTGCGGTGATTTTAATGCGCCTGGAATTAACTGGCCAGCATGCTATCGAAAAAGATGTCTTGCAGGCCCAAATTCCAGAGAAGCACTTTTACTTGACATTGCCAATGAGTTCTCGTTAAAACAGTTGGTTTCTTCACCTACTCATTTCACAAACAATGGATTGGGTACCTAATACAGGGTAGCCCAAAAGTCTTTGGCCATAGGAAAAACGTAAATTTGATGTTTTTATCAAATCTTGTGATCTAAAACTCGTTCTTGATCAAACCACGGTTGACAAGACGTAATCGGAACAACATGCGCATATTCAGGGATGCCCAAAGTTTTTGGCCATATAAAAAAATTAAATTACCTAACTGTTTTTATCAAATTTTGTAATTTGTGACTTTTTCTAACTCCCACCACGGATGACACCACTTTATTCGGTGCCAAAATTTCCGAACAGAGCCTTGACATCCGATGTCAGAGCCAGAAAAAGTTTCAGATCACAAAATTTGACAAAAACGACAAATTTGCGTTTTTCTTATGGCCAGGGACTTTTGGGCTATCCTGTATACTGGATCTAGTTCTCACAAATGACACAATGTATGTTGTTTTATCCCATGGAATTACCTAATCAGATACAGTCTACCCAAAGAATTACCAATATGCTCCCCAGAGACAGTCTTGATACAACTACGCTATTGGGGGTATATTTTGATGATAAGATGAGTTGCAAGCAACACATTTTTTTTTTCTACGTTTTTTTAATTATGTTTCAAAATTTTCAAATTTCAGACAAAATTATACATATTTTGTTTAAACATTGATTTGCTCCTGACGAAGTTGTCCTTTGGATTGTACCTGCTGAGGACTGCATGTCATTACATAGATGCTGCCTCTGCTCAGTTGATGTATCATTCATATTTTGAGTCCCATTTGCTCTATTGTGCAGCCATTTGGGGAGTAGCCCCTGCATATCGAGTATTGCGAGTTGCAATACTCCAAAAGAGGGCGATAAGAATTATTGCTGGGTTGCCATACAATCATCCCACTAAGGACACATTTCACCGCCTACGCATTATGAATATCTTCCAGATCATCTCATACCTATCGGTTGCTTATTCAGATGTTTAGATGGGTTCATATGTCCCCTGATCGTCCTTTCTGGTTGAAACTGTCCAGAAGACCCATGGTCGAGCTTCAGTTTGCCGCCTATTACACAATTCTTCCGCTTACACCAACATATAAATTTATGACCACTTAAAGTTGAGGATTATCAAGACCAGTCCAGCACATCAACATCTCCCTCAAACACAGCAACATCCTCATCCATTAACTGTACTTCTATTTGATTCATGGAATCACAACACAATCACAGCAAAGAGTTCTGTGCAAGGAAACTTGTTTGAAATACATCTGCACAGTCTGCTGACATAACAGGACTTTTTACAATAATTGCATTTAATTACTTCCAGGACTGAGGACAGCTAGTGGTGCAGGATGAATTTTGTCACAACTGGGCACAGCTGTCGAGTCTAGCAGGAATGCCAAATAATTGACTAATTCAGACAGGTGTCTGACTTGACTGGACATTGATCTTTGCCTGTTTGAGATAGAATGCTCTAAGAAACGATTTGCATTGGTTGGATGGGTGCGATTTTGCATAAAAGCCGGCAATCCCCTCCCCACTGGGCCTTTTAAACCATTGGCATCGGCCGAATGAAGTGCTGCTCGACGAATCAGCGAATAAGGAGCTCCATAAGTGTCTGTTCCCTGTCATCATTGTTGTCTTCGGTTCCGACCATCGTTTGTTGTCCTGACGCCTGACTGTTTGCTTTGCTGTTCTGATTGATTGGGTGATTGTCGAATTTATTTTAACTTCTTCACATTTGAGTCGGTCAACTGCAAGCAGCATATTCCGATCGTTGGAATTCACTGTCCTAGAGGAGTGCTACCGGACCATTATTGATTGGAACCACATTGTTGCAGTGAGAGATTTTAGATAGACAGACTTGAGCGAAGAAATATTGCTGCGGGACCTTTCGGTACCGGCAATTTGAGTCGCCAAATCAAGTGTGCCGCCCAAAAACAAGTGATCAACCCAAAGGTCGATTGTTCAGCTCAAGCCTCAAACATGAGGTCAGCCCAAACCAGTGCAACCCCCCGACTTCCATGGATCCTTACATGGATAGGGGAATTGAAATTCGGTTTGCAGTGATAAAATATGTGTTTTGGTCGGCACCAGCTGAGAGGTGGGAATGTGCCTATTAAAAAAGCCATTTCGAGGCTTGGATGATGGTTCGAATTGCTGTACCTATGCAATGGTCGACACAATGATTGTGCAGGAGAAGAAATCCGTTCGACCACAAAATATACCCAGTGTAAAAATGCAAAAATAAAATACCTTTGAGGAGGCCTTTAGATGTGACTCCGCACCTTCGAGCTGAAGAAGAAGGTGCGGAGCCGCATCGAAAGGCTTCCTCGAAGGTATTTTATTTTTGTGTTTTTACACTACCTACCTGTACCTTTTTTGTGGTCGAACAGTTTTCTTCTCCTGAACGGTTCTACCGGGTGGCACTTAAGAGGCCCGAGAAACTGTTTTCGGGCAAACATGCAGCGATCGTGCTTACCTTAGAGAAGATGTTGGAAATGGCCCCCGTGACATCGATGCACTTCTGATTGCGGTTGCACTGGTTGTACACTTTCTGAAGCTCAGTTTCCGGAGTAGCAGCGATTACAGCGGTGATGTTGTTTCTTAGCTCGCCCAAAGTGTGAGGGTTGTTGTGATACGAGCCTTTTAGGGCGCCCTAGAGGTAAAAGTCGCAGGGAGTAAGATCAAGACAACACGCAGGCCACAGGTTTTGGCTGTTTTTTTTTTCGGCTAACAGTCCTTTCGAGCCCGAACACCTCATGGATCCTGCTAATTAAGGGAGGCTCGGGAAGTGTGCGCAGTGGCGCCGTCCTGCTGGAAGTAACAAAGCTCATTTTCCTCGTGTGTCAATTGAACAAAATGTTCTTCCCTTCTTCTAAAATGAAAATGTTTCTTTTGTTTCGATGTGCTTGAAACATGAATAAAAACAAAAAAATGGGGCAAAAAAATATCTTTCATTAAAATTTCGAAAAAAAAAACAACGAATGGGTTGAAGATTGTGTTAATGTACCGGTTAGTGTTGACAGTTTGCTCAAAGAAAATCGGCCCCACAATTCTGGCCCTTGAGATTGCGCACCACACTCCCACCTTCTGGTCGTGGGTCGGGTTCTCGTGAAACTGGTGGGGGTTCTCACTGGACCAGTAATGATTGTTCTGCGAGTTCACATAACCGTTGAGATGGAACCAAGATCTGTGGTGATCTGTGGTGAAATAAAGATCTGGGTTCAAACCACTGTGCTCCACTTCTTGTTTAAACCAATTGCAGTAATTGACCCGTGCAGGCCCATCCACCGGTTTCAGCGCGTGCACAACCGTGACTTTGTACGGCAACAAGCCCAAATCCTGCTTCAGGATACGCTGGCATGTACTCCTGTTCAACCTGCTCTGTTGCGCCAGCCTCCGTGTTGATTTCGTAGGGCTCCTCAACATTCGGACGGCTACAGCTGCGATGTTCCCTGGGGTATGGACCGTCGGACAGTCCTTCTGCAAATTTTCTTTTTGTTCAAAATGGAGCCCGTGGCGCGCCATTTCGCAATCAGTTTCTGGATCACATCACACTGTTCGCAGGAGCGCGGGAACACATCTCCCACTGCATAGTCTTCAGCAAACTCCTGTCGGCACACTTTGAAAGACTTGTGTTTAATGAAAGACTCCACAATGAAAATCCGCTGCTGCACAGACAACACTCATGTTCTCTCGGCCGCATGATTGACTGCACTGGCCAATGTTTCCTCCACAAACATAAATGCTGCTCCTATCACCATGGGAAGAACACAAGACCTCCCTCCTACGTTCTTAAAGCATGAAACAACACCAGCAGCTGGTTGGGGCCTCTTTTAAAAGTGCCACCCTGTATAATTGACATGGCCATTTTGGCAATCACCAAGGGCATGCTATGAGGTCTGAAACGCTGTTGTCCAATTACTTCAGATCATTTGCATGCTGTGGGGTCAGAAACGCTGTATCCTGCAACAGGTTTTCATACCAGTGTGGCAACAATTGATAGCTGTTAAAAAGACTCGGATATATGGTGACTAGATGCTGGTTTTTATTAGCCCTGGGAAAAATTTCCAGGCCACTGACCAAGGTGGCATCATCGAAATTTAGGTTCCCCCATCCATTGGGTAAGAATAAAACAAAACAAAAAACTCCCAACTTGCCTCACAAATGGGTCGCCTGCAGGAGCCAGGAGCCCCTTTTTGCAACCAAGTCAAGTCCCCACACCATCAGCGTCTCTGCTGACTGACAAAAACTTTCAAATTTTGCAGACGCCACTGAAGTCAAATCCGACGCATCTTTTTGCCACTGCCGCGATTTTGTTTCTTCAAAACAAACTTCAGAATTGGTCAATCTTTTTCATCTCTCTTTTTTCATCGCATCCTTGCACATGCACAGCGCATGTTTGTACAGAACGCTGCTTTTTTCCACGCTTTTGAAAAACGACCGAAATGGGCGGTCTGCATTTCTTGACCTGAAAAATCTGATTTGTTGTGAATGTTGTGGAATTTCCACATCAACATTCACAACAAATCAGATTTTTCAGGGTGGAATTCAATATTTTATGCCAACTAGTGGAGGCAGAATCGAATATAACTTTATTGAAGAAACAATAACTTCGGTGTTTGTCATTTTCTTCTGGCTTTTCCAGAAGAATTTATCGAAGTTAAACACATATGTAAAAACGGGTTATGCATAAACGGGTTTGGTTTATGCATAAACGGGTACCAAGGTAGGTAGGTATCATAGCAATGGTGGCCATATGCCGAGGTTATTCGCATTTCCCAGCTTTTCGCTTTTAGTCCTGAGCAGGAACACAAGGTGGCGACCCTCTTCGCCGACTGAAATTAAGAGAGCCGCAAAACACAAGACATTTTGAATTTCTTCAGCTGACATCGAGCGCAGGCCAATTTTGGGTCCTTCCAAAACGCGGAATCCGCGGAATTTGCGAACTGAGGCTGCAATGCGAATTTAAACCCCCAAACTTCCAAACTAAACTGCCTTAATCTACTCTAACCCAACCAAACCTAACCTATCCCCAAACCCAAGCCTACGTAACTCAACCCAACCTAACCTGACCTTATCTGTGGTGGGTCCGCATAATTCGCTTGTTCAGCGAAACGCTATATCTTCCATTGGTCCCCCAAGCAAAAATGTTCCATGTCCTGAAATGGGCCAGTCTGTACTGTGGCCCATTTATAATCCTGGGCTTTAATGGTCGATCTTGGGCCATTATCATCTCCGGTCCATCTTGGGCCATTTCCAACACTGGTTCACAATGGACCAGTTTTTACTGGCCTATCTTGGGCCAGTTCCTGTGATGGCCCATTTCCAATCCTGGGTTTGAATGGTCGATCATGGGCCATTGTCCTCTCTGGTCCATCTTGAGCCATTTCTAACACTGGTTTGCAATGGACCAGTGTATTTTCTGGGCGAACTTCGGCCAAGTCTAAAAATGGTTTGGAATGGGCCACTATTGTCACCGGTCCATGTTGGCCCACTGCTGACACTGGTCAACCATGGGCCGGTGTATTTATTGGCCCAACATGGGCCAAGACTAACAATGGTTTAGCATGGGCCAGGAGCACTCACTGGCCCATTCCCATCAGTGGTTCTCCATGGGCCGCTGTGTTTCCTGGCCCAGTTATGATCATGGTTTGGCATGGGTCCCACAGTATTGGAACACTTGCCAGTTCCTTCAATGGCCCATTTTCAATTCTGGTTCTGCAGTCTGACATCGACAATTTCTGCCAATGGCTCACCATGGTTCTGGCCGAACTTGATTAAATTGCCGAGCTGAGCTTCCGACGCGTGCCAAGATTTTCAATCAGCTGTCTGCAAGATTCACCTTGAATGAACTTTTCACCCTGTTAAAAAGTTAAAAAAAAAAGTCAAGAAATATTTGAACAAAGATCAAATTTTTCATAAAAACAAGTTGGACAATCAGACACACATGTCGTCCATCAATGTTCCAAAAGCGGGATTCATCAAAAGACAAAGGTTAAAATTTGTTCAAAACACGATCAGAATTCTGCATCCTTCGGAGATGAAAGAAAATGCAGGATGCGTCGGAAACAAGAAAAACTCTGAAAGTCATTTCAAAAATTCATGTTTGATGCAAGATTTTTTGAAGAATTCTCATCTCAATTTGATTTTCCGAACTCCAGTTTTTTTCGAAAGCGCGGGTTTTTTCGGTCCTTCCAAAACGCGGAAAACGCGGAATCTGCGAACAGAGGCTGAGAGGCTGCAGTGCGAATCTTCCCCCAAAC
>JASGXE010012341.1:0-13008 GCA_030068105.1 Sinentomon sp. SZTP_YWyxl
TTTTGAAGTTGCTTTGCTTCCTTCATTCATCCTTTTTTCTCTTTCTTTTTTTCTCCTGTTTTAGATAAAAACGAATGTCAAGGATATGACACGGAATGAAGGACGAAGGAGGTGTAGATTAATGACGAATGTGAAGGTGAACAGTTGGACGAACAACTGTGGTGAGGGATGTCTGACGAGCTCGGGTGATGACACTGAATGGATGACGAAGGAGGTGTAATGACGATGCCTAGCCCGGGAGATGATTGATCTGACGCTGAGCAAATGAAGGATTTAGCCAAAATTCAAAGCTAAGTTTTTCTGTTTCGCTCTTTCATTCATTTTTGTCTTTAGGCAGGAATAAGGTAGGCCTGACTTAAACTTATCTTAGATTCCAGCGGCAAGAGGAGCTTTGAACATGTTTGTGAAGGAGCAGTCTCGTTCGCATCTTTTGATGTTTTGCTGTGTGGTTCAAGTTTGAGTTGGGCTAGATAGTGGTTAGGTATTTCTATAATGTGTATGTAATTTTGTGTTGCGCTGGGGTTTTGTGAGTGAGTGAAGGATGTTTTTCTTCAATTGTTTTGTCTTTTTAGTCGAAAGTAAATTTTAGGTTGTGGGTTTTTGCCGAAAAGAAGGCATCATACCTTACGTCTTGTCTTGTCTTGTCTTGGCCAGTTGAAGTTGAATCACTTGAATCTTGAAACCAGGGTTGTTTATCCTCGGGTAATTACCCGATTCTCGGGTAATTTAGACCTGTTTAGGGTCGATCTCGGGTTGGCGAAAATCTCGGGTAAAGTGGCAAAAATGAATTATTGACCGAATTTTTTGAAAAAAGCTCGAAATTAAATTTAATTTTTCATTTTTTATAAAAATTAAATTGAATATTTTAAAAATTGCATTGAATTTCAATTTCGGAAATTCAAATTTGTCGAAATTGAAAAAAAAGTCGCAACGAAAGCAAAATTTGGCAACGCCGCACTGCCGCAGAACCTCCTCAAGACTCAAGACTCAAGTAAGGTTTACGCCTTCTTTTCGGCAGACCTTAAGAAGAAGAAAAAAACCGACAGAAATGATAAAAAAAACAAAAACAAAACAACAAGAACTTCCCTTCTACCCAAACAGAACAAAAAGAACAACTTATCCCTTCCACCAAATCAGTCCATTCCAAGGGAACTTCGTTCCTTGGTTTCGTCCATTCCTGTGGTTTCGTCATGTGTCGTCTGCTTCTGTTCGTTTTCGAATTTTGATTCGGAATTTCGACAATTTCGTTTCGACATTCGTTCGTTGGCGTCAGACGTTTTCTTTTTCATCGTTATTTCCGATTTCGTTTCGTTGAAGAAGGCTGAGACCAACACCAATGAAGAGAGGTTGAATCACATAGTGGTTTGAAAACAGGTATATGTAATTTTGCAATCGAACGGTACGTGCCAGTGCATCAAGCGAACAATGATCTTAATTTCCCTTGCTGGTTCTCTAGTCTATAACTATGTTGGGGGCCACAGGCAGTAAAAGCCATTGGACGTGGTAAACCCCGGTCAGACATGCATCATTTTTTTGCCTCGGCAATTACCACAACAACAATCAAGTCGTCGTGTTCTTTCACCGAGGCAGCATGTATCTTTTTGTGTTTAGATAAGACGCCGTCGCGATCGGCATTTAAAAAAGAAAACGTGGTTTCAAGTGCAAACCATCGGTGCAGAGAGATTGCGGTACAGTTTTAGAAACCCATGGTGGGTATTGTCAAGAAATGTGGCCAGAAAAATAAAAAATAAGAAAAATAAGAGAACACGAACCAGATCAGGCGACGTGAAGATTCCAGCATGGCATTGTCCAGATGGTGACAGTTTGACAGCAGGTTCGGATGAATAGACAACACAACAACAAGAAATCAATTTGGTCACAAATATATCAATTTCGGTAGGTATGGATCGGGTGTTGCAGTTCTGATGGAACTGGCCAGGCTATTTGGTTTGCTCTACTCATCACAACAACAGGCCAGGCCAAAGTTCAATCTCCTTTTCTTGTTGACTGCAGCTGGTAAATTGGGTTATCACGGAAGCAGAAAATTCCTTGAAGACCAATTGGAATCATCAGATGGCAGCTTGCTTCATGATTCTCATTTCACCATCTGCCTGGACTCTCTGGGATCTGGTCAGGACATCTTTCTTCATGTTTCAAAACCTCCAAAAGAGAATTCACCCATGTCAGAGTTCTTCCAGATAATGAAGCAGGTTGCTGGTGATTTGTTTCCTGAGAAGAAGATAGAAATTGTTCACAAAAAGATCAATTTGGCTGGTGACCTTTTGGCATGGGAGCATGAACGATTCAGCATTCGGAGGCTACCTGCATTCACAGCTTCACATTTTCAGTCTCACAAATCATCATCATCAAGAGCGTCAATGTTGGATACACGTTCCTCTGTTGATGAGAGCAGTCTATTATCAAATACAAGGATATTGGCTGAAAGTTTAGCAAGTTACATTTACAACATCACTTCCACTTCTTCAAATTTAAACAGCACTGAAGCAGCTGGCACTGGTGCTGGTGGCTACATCATGGAAAATGCATTTAAAGTTGAAGCTAATTCGTTGCTGTCCTGGGTTGACTGGCTCTCCGTTCAGCCTAGGTCCACACAGTTGCTTGCTGGGAAATCAAATAAACAAATCAAGCATTTAGAGATCAGTTTGGAAAGGCATGTGGATAGTGTTTCTGTAAGTTTCTTCCAGCCGGACAAACGTGAGCCAGAGTTTGTGTTCTATGATGTCACAAATACTCTTATCACTGTTCACTGTATCAAATCAGCTGTGTTTGATTTGGTCATCACTCTGGCTGTTGCAATCTACGTTGGTTTCATTTACCTACTTGTTCAGGTGTTTCCCTACATTTATCATGCAGTGAGTAAGACCCCTGCCACAGTTGGAGGAGGAGGAATGAAAGCCAAGATGAATTGAACTGAACAGAGCTGAAATAAGATAATAAGAGCAGACAATAGTCATTGCAAGGCACCAGCTGGACTTTCCATGGAAGTGAGATACAAACGTAAGAACATTCTCAGAAGAGGGGTGGTGGTAACAGCCAACAGGTGCAACAAAAGAAACCAAAGAAAGACACTTTCTTAACTGACATTGGTCGATAACAGTCCACTGTCCACTCCACTCTCAGAATAGAAGTCAGAAATCAATGATGTCAATGTCTTTTGCTGGATTGGATTGGAATGGAGGAGGGGCAGGGGGAGGAGTATGATGATTAATCATCTCATCAATCAATCAATCATCATGCACATCCATACATCCATCATCACTTACACTTAGCATCTTCTTCAAACGGATTGGACGATTTGTTCCCATTTTCTCCAGACCCTCTCAGTTAGATTTTGTTATTTCCTTTTGAATTTTCCCATTGCCCTTTTTAACATTTTTGCTTGCATTTCAATGTCAGTGAACTAAATAATGTGATCCAAATACAAGTCATAATTTAGTTGTAGGTACCTCAATTTTTAGTGCATGAAAACATGGAAAAACATGAAAAAAAAGGAAAAGGCACAATTAGCATAATATCTCCAAGGAAGCGAAATGGGGGCATGATCAAAGAAACCTACCTACCTATACCTACCTAGGCCTACCGCCTACCTACTACCAATAACCTACCTACTAGGGCGATAAACTGAGTTTTGGCTTTATGACAGATAAAAAACTGGCCTCTGATAGGTTTAGCATGGCATGAGAAATGCCAAGTTTGTTCCACAGAAATACCTAGGTAGTTGTTTAGGAAGGAAAACCTAGAGACATTTTTGGAAAGGGAAGGTGGGATAAATGAAACGAGGTCACATGCCCTCGTTGACCCTGTGTTTTTGACCAGGGTGCAACAGCATCCTGCCCATCCTCCCTCACCAAGGACACATTTTCGAAAAATTGAAACACCCCTGAGCTTTCTCCTCTTATCAAGGGATTCCCAGCCCAGCTCTTCCCTGAGCAGTGTCACACTGGAGTGAAAGGAGAAGTCCCCAGAAACAAACCTCGCCTTAAATGCATTTACTTTCGTCTGCGGAAGACATTTTTCTCTTCATTTCACCTTCATTCTCCTCCATCAAACTATGTTAGGGATCTTAGGAATTATCACACTCTCATCCGAGCTTGTGAAAAATCATTTATTTCTGGACTTTCTGTAAATGGCATGATTTCTAATAAGGCCTTTTGGAAATACCACCAGAGTTTGTCCACACCACTCACCAGCAGGTTCCAGCTTTCACTCCATTAAATGCAGCAGTGGGACTAGGTTAACCCAGCCAAAAGACATTTGCGAGGCTTTTGCAAGCGAGATCAACAAGATTTTTGGGGAGGCTGATGCCCATATGCTTAGGTTGAATGCAGAAAATACATCTTCTTTTTGTCGTGATGCAGACATTTTCTCTTAATTCTCAACACCATAAAATCAGTTAAGAAGTCTGCTTTTAATCTCATTGATGGGATTCCATCGAGTTTTTTAAAAAACCACGCTTCGATTATCACACTGTACCTTGAATGTTTATTTAACTCCTCATTGTTAACTGGCATAATTCCTTTTGACTGGAAATCAAATGTCATTATACCCATTAATAAAGCTAATGCTCCACTTTCTCTTTCTTGCTTTAGGCCAATCAGTTTGCTTTCTGCAACAGCTAAAGTGATGGAAAAAATTATTTTATCTCATTTGCGCCACACTATTTCATGTAAAAACATTCTTTTTCACGGGCAGCATGGCTTTAGGCCACTTTATTCCTGTGAATCTCAACTTGTTAACTTCACTCAAGAAATTGCAAACAACCTCGGGATGTTAGGTCAAATAGATGCCATTTTTGTTGATTTCGTCAAAGCATTTGACAGAGTTTCTATACCAGTTTTGATCTCTAAACTTTCGTCCCTGGGGTTCCCTGAAAACCTTTTCAATTGGTTGTGCACTTTTGTCGCTGATAGGCATTTCAAAGTTTCTTTACTTGGCCATGTATCCGAAGCTCATAAAATTCACAGCGGAGTCCCTCAGGGCTCTGTGTGCGGCCCTTTGCTGTTTTTGATCTATATAAATGACCTCCACTTGAATCTTAAGTCCTCAGTGAGGTTGTTTGCAGACGATGTGGTGCTTGCATTACCTGTGGCCTCACTGGTTGACTGCACTGTTCTACAGAACGATCTCAATCAGATTAAAATATGGTGTGAAAAGAATGCGATGCAGGTAAATATTTCAAAAACTGTCGCTATGACTTTCACTACAAAGAAGTCACCTACTACTTTTGAATATAAATACAGTGACTCTTCTCTTTCTAGGCCGGATTATGTTAAATACCTTGGACTACACCTCACTAAATACCTTTCCTGGGGAGTTCACATTGATAATATAGTAAGTAGGGCACTGATGCAGTTAAGATTCCTCACCCGCAATTATTCCACCTCTAGTAGGAAGGTGAAAACCATTCTTTATTTCTCTACAGTTCGATCAGTCATTGAGTATGCGGGTATTGTTTGGGATCCTTCACAAACATCCCGCATTGATCAACTGGAAGCCATTCAACGTAAGGCTGCACGGTTTGTCATGGGTTGCTATGACTGGAATGAGAGTGCCTCCGAGATGATCTCTGGCTTGGGCTGGGACTCCTTGAAGCACCGCAGACAGATGCGCGGACTCTTAGCTTTGCACTCAATCCTGAACAAAGTAGGCGGATGGGCTGATTGTTCTTCGGAATTGACTCCTGTTTCGAGTGGTCTTCGCTCCAGCAACATCTCTTCTTTCCAAATACCTGCTACGAGAAATGTTGAACGTTTTTCACCTCTTGTTAGAACCATTTTTCTGTGGAACAGCTTAAAACTCCCAAAAAATGCTCCTTTTTTGTCTCCCACTAAATTCATGGGGCTTGCAGAGCAAGCCCTAATCTCTTCTTTGCCTTATATTTTGCTATTGTTGGCATTTCCACATTTGATCTTTCAGCTTGTAAGGTTTAGCTAAGTTGCTTCATATTCTAATCCAACCTGTTCTATTCTTTTCCCCTTTCCTTGCATGCTGGCTAGATGTTTTCTGCTTGATTTAGGACTCATTTTTGTGCAACATCAATCGTTTTCCTTTTCTTTTTTTTTTGGGAGTATGCTTGGAGTATACCTACATCTTGTGCTGGCTCTTCTTCTGACCCCACTTGAAGTGAGTTGGCATTACAATAATTGTTTGTTGTTTTTATTTTTATTTGCTTGACCATGATTTTATTTTTGTTGCATGTAATTGATTAATTCAATACAATATATAGTAGGTGATAAAGAACGGACAGATGCTGAGGCTCAGGAAACTTCTGCCAAAGAGAAGCAGGCCTCATCAAGTCGTAAAGAGAGCTACAGTGCAACCGACACCGATCCTGTCGACTTTGAGCGCACTCAGTTGACCCTGGTTACTGGTTGACTCTGGTTACTGGTTGTCGTTGACCCTGGTTACTGGTTGCATGACTTATGAAATGCCAAGGCATGCAACTTGCTAAGTGCTGCATATGCTGAAAACAAGGTGAGTTATTAAGTTCTCCTTTCTCCTCCTGCAAAAAAACAATAATGATGGGCACATTTTAAAGCTTAGTGTGGGCCACTCTAGCACAGGAAGGCCTGGTAGGTGCCTATTTTCTACTTTGTTGGCTTTGCTGGCCTATTCTATACATGCTTTATTACATGAAAAAAATAGGGTAGTTTCTAGGGTAAAACTCTGTTCAAATCAGGTAATCTCGGGTAATTTTAAGCAGTTTCTCAGGTAAAATTGTGAAAGGGCATGAACATCCCTGCTTGAAACAAGGGACAAACGAAAATGCGGACGCGGACCAATGGGAGATGTGGCGTTTCGTGGAAAAAGCGAATTTTGCGGAAACTGGGGTTAGGTTAGGTTGGGTTGAGTTGGATAGGTTTGATTGGGTTAGGTTTGGTTGGTTAAGGTTTAGGTTTGATTGGGGTGGTTTGGTTTGGGGGCTTTATTTCGCAATGTGGCCTCGGTCCGCAAAAACCGCGATTTCAGAATTTTTGAAGCACCCTTGAATCAATTCCTTGAATGGTAAGAAAATGCGACGCGGATCAATAATGGGAGATATGACGGTTCGCGGAACAAGCGAATTACGTGGAATTACAGGTTACGGTAGTCGGTAGGTAAGGTTGGGTTGTGTTAGGTTTGATTGGTTAGGTTTGGTTAGATTGGATTAGGGCAGTTCAGTTTTAGAGTTTGTAGTTGGGATTCGCTCTGGGGACGAAAGACGAACGAAATGACAGTTCGCGGAACAAACGAATTAGTACGCGGAACCGCAGGTTTGGTTAGGTTCGGTTGGGTTGAGTTTGAGTTAGGTTTGATTGGGTTAGGTTAGGTAAGGTTGGGTTAGATTAGTAGGGCTCTGCGATTCGAGATTCGCTTCGATTCGAAGGAAAAACGAGATTCGAAGATGATTCGAGATTTGAACTTTTGGGATTCGATTCGAGAATTTTGTGGGATTCGAAAAAATTTAAAACTTCTGCCTGCGGCACCAAAATGCTAATGGTAACAGCCAACATACATTCTGTGAGCAAGAATTAGGAATTGCAATTACTTCGAAGAAAGCCAGTTGTCACAGGACTGTGCGACTCTTGATTCGATTCGAAGATTCGATTCGAAAATCTCGAATCTTGGATGATTCGATTCGAAGCTGGGCAATGGATTCGGATTCGATTCGAGATACGAACAACATGGATTCGATTCGAGGGATTCGATTTGAATGCAGATTCGCACAGCCCTATATTAGAAGAGTTTGGTTTGGAGGTTTTTAGGGTTTAGATTCGCACTGCAGCCACAAGTCCGCAAATTCCGTGATTTCCGCAAAATAGAAGGACCCTTCGCTCTGCAGCCGCAGTTCGCAAATTCAGCATTTTTGAAGGACCTCAGGTTGGATAGGTAGGTACCTACCTAATGTGTTGAGTTGGGTTTGATTGGGTAGATTGGGGCAGTTTGGGTTCGAGGTTTGAGGGTTTTTAGGGGTGTGCGAATCCAACTCGAATCCAAAAAAGTCGAATCCGAATCCAATCCTTCGAATCCGAATCCTGATTTCACGAATCTGAATCCCGATTTCACGAATCCGGATCCAAAATGCTTGAATCCGAATCCAATATTTTCCAAGATCCGAATCCTTGGTGCCGAAACCGAATCCAGAGCAAAAATGGCCAAAATAGAAGCCAATTTTCATTTGTTTTAGCCACTAGTTGCGGGTTCTGGCAACCGAGGCGGGCTGGCTGGAAGTTCTGCCTAGAGGTATTGTGGACGAGTCATCTCTCCATGAAAAAAGACCAATATGATTGTGGATAGGTAATATACTAATTTAGCCAGTGATATGGGTAGGTAGTTAGGTAGGCCTACATACGTACCCACCAAAGCATGTGTAAAAAGAATGGGTCAGGTTGATGGTGCGAAAAGCTAGGTAGGTGTCGGCCTACCTCACCAACCTATGCATGCAGCATTAGGCTATCGACAAACATCGATTATCCTACCTACTAACTAAAAAAAAAGACCGAACCATGTCCTCCATTTCGCTCCAAATTGGTACCAATTCAATTTTGGGTCTCTAATGGGCAGGTAGGTACCGTACCTCCTGCGAAAACCCTGCTTCGTCCAACCTTCTCCAGAGTTTCAAATTGAATCGAAGTGGGAATCTCCATTGCATCACATCTCTCGAATCAAATCTTTTGTTTTTTTATTCTTAAACTGTGGTGTCCCAACCAAAGAGTGGCACGACCCCTCATCGCCGATGCGAAAAAGTCCACGAGGGCCAGAAACAACGAATTCAGAAAAGAACCAAAGTGGTTGAATGGAGTGCACATGAAATTTATGAACCACACAGCATAATCGACGTGGATGCAGCGCGTAATTGTGGCAGCAGTCACAAAGAATTCAATTTTAATTTTTGACCACACGGCATTCGCGAAGATGCAGTTTTGGGGCAACTTTCATGACAAAAATAAGAAATCAGCTCAAATTCAAACAATCATACCATCGACAATCGAACCCAGTTTGGGTGTGTTTGTCATCATGCATTTTGCTATTTCGGAATTATTCGTCATCAGAAAATTGTCATCATATGTCAATAAGAATGAAAATAAGAATGAATAGGTAGGTATTGATAAGTCCCTAAAGACAGCCTCGAGCAAAAATTTTGCAAAGCACCCACCACAAAGAAAAAGGGAGGGCAAAAATTTATATACCTAGTGCAGTGTCTTAGCCAGGAATTGAGCAAGGCGGGGCGGTAAAAGTATAAAGGGCAAGCAAGTGAGGTTGCCGAAGGCAGCCCCGGTGTTCCGAGGGGCGGAGCCCCTGGCAGGGGGGTCCGGTGGGACAGAGTCCCCCCGGACCCCCCTGCCAGACAGAGTCCCCCCGGAGTGGAAATTTTCGAAAATTGAACCACCAACCTTTTCGCTACTACAAATCAGACGCTTTAGGTAACTTACTGCGCTAGGTATTTGGTCCGCTGCTGAAAGTCGATCTCAAATTGTCACTTTGATCGCCGCGACTGGCGATCGCTCGGACAGTTGTGTTTTTCCAAGTTTTTCCTCTTGATTTTGAATCCCGTATGATCTGATCTACACTAGACGGCAGATGTGCGATGCGCGGTATGGCGAAATTTGTTGCGTGCGGTATGCGTTCTTTTAGCTGGTGTGGCCACCATCTAGTGTTCGACGATGCTTCCAGGTGGCAGCCACGATTCCACGAAGCTGTTTGAGTGATCTGTTCAAAATTTTGAATCTGTTTTACATTTTTGCAAAAACTTTTGCCTTTTTTTAAGTTTTTGGCAGAGATTTTTTCCTCTGTGAATTTTTTTTTTTTTTTTTTGGATTCGAGTGGATTCACGAATCCTCGAATTCAAAAGGACGAATCCGAATCCAGAAAGCTCCAATCCGAATCCTGAGACTCGAATCCGAATCCAAAATTTTCGGATCTGAATCCGGAGATGGATTCAGATTCGAGCTCGAATCCGGATTCGAACTCCCCAAGGTTTTGATTCGCAGTTCGCACTGCAGCGTCAGTTCGCACTGCAGCCTCGTGGAATTAACAAATTCTGTGAATTCCACGTATTAGAAGGACCCGTGGGTGGAGACAGGTCGGGTGTGAGCGAGAATCATCTCTGGGATTGAGAGTTTCCTGACTTCTGAGCAACCGCACACACAATCTGATCCTGTCTCTGGTGCAATTTCCTCTTTTCCTGTTATTTCTGGTGTTCCTCAAAAGGCCCTCTCCTTTTTCTCATTTTCATCAATGATCTTCCAGACGTCGTGACTTCTTCAAGAATCATACTACCTACCTATTTGCTTACTACTGCATCCTCTCCAAGGCTATTCAACCTGTTTCTGATGCAGACTCACTGATCTTGCATCCCATCCAGATCAAGCACTCATTCAACCGTGTCGAACCAACAGGATCAAAGCTAGATAGAGAGCTGATTTTGTAGCAGGTAACTGCAAGCTAAGAAAGGGAAAATAGCAGGAAACTCGTGAAATACAGATTTCTGACTATTGCATCTCCTTGGCTCTTTCCTACCTGCTTGCAGATAAATGGACAATAAAGCATCCATTTCAGACACAAGTCCATCACAATGAAGTTCCACTCCTGACTCTCAAAATTGCTTTCTTGTTCCTTTATCTTTTCAGACACCAACTCAGCATAACTCGAAAGAAAGTTGGATTACATGAAGCAAACAATCAACAAGGCATCTTTAAGGCACACTCTTAAAGAGAAAACAAAAAAAAATGTGAAAAGCTATGACAACAGGGAGAACATCACGTTTTGGATCAGACTTCAAACTTTGGATTCCACAAAACGAAACTCATATTGCTGAGCTTCTTTTAAACCTACCATAAAATGACAATTTCCAATGCAAGTGTTCTTCGTAGCATATTAAAACATTCAATGTTGATTAACTGATTAATTGCAAATTGATAAAATAAAACCATTCTTTGAAAACAAGACAGGGCCAACCTATCTCATTCTTAAAATACCTCCATCAAAGGATTGTAGGGCATTATTTCTTCATCAGTTTCACAAATAACTGGACCTGCCAATTTGCTTGCACTGAACACAGCCCCAAAATAAACAGCAATGAAAAACATATCTGGACATCACCAATGAATGTCAACCTGAATATGAGGAGTTTTTATCGAATCAGGAATAAGCTTGTCTATCTCAAAATGGGATCCGTGCACCAGCAAACCTCTTACAAGGGAAACGCGTCTTTTCTGAAGAAACCTTCGGGCCTAATATCCAACCCCCTGAATAAGAGTAAAAATACAATCTGGGTACCAAAATTAAAACTTACCCCAAGCTGTTGAAAGCTGGGCATGGATAACATTTAGATGTGCAAAAATCAATTTTGAGGATGGCAGAAATTTATGCTCAGAAAGCAAGTCAGAAGGAAATGCAGCAACGTGCAATATTGAATTATCCCTGTGCCAAAAAAGAAAACAATCTGATTACAAAACAATCTGATCCACACTTGCTCAACACCAGAAACAAAATTGTGGCAGACAAAAGCAAAATCTCGAATTTGTGAATTGAGCAGAAGGTTTTGGGGTGGTGGATTGAATCGTTGCGATATGAATTTGAAATTACTGAAGCTTTGGCAAAATCGGCAAGAACTCTGAAAATATGAAATTGACAACTGTGATAAGTTGAGCAGCCAAAAGATGCGAGTTGACCAGCTTCAGCTATTTTTTACAAATGAAGTGGCATCATGTGACCACAAGTCACAAGATGCTCACAGCGACTTGCACTTTCTGTCGTCTGCAGCTCATTCCTCAGTTTCGGCCAGAGCAGCCGGCTGATCTGACGCTGCGCTCACATTGAGTTTGTTCGAAATCGCAGAATGCCAGTTCCAAAGTTGCTGTTCGCAAACGAAGTGCTCTATATTTCACTTGTCCATCCACGTCTGGAATATGCCTGCATAATCTGGGATCCATTCCAAATCTTTTTTTTTTTTCTGCATTTTTTTAATTTTAATTACCTCAACATGGAAAACACAAAAAAACCAGCCATTTCACAAAAAGAAAAACAAGGAATTGGCTAATCAAGAAACGCAGCATAGTCAACCAACCTCACCTCATGATAAGTGCCATTCCATTCCATCCGGTGATCAGAACATATTTCCATTGTTGAATGATGAGAAGGATAAGTATCCATTGTTGATATGATGATTCAGAATTTGATCTTGATTCAGATCTTGATTCAGAGATGATTCAGAATCTACCTTGTTGGTGAGCCCCATGCCAAAAAATTCAGTGTGGGGCTGTTCGTTTTGTAAAGAATGCCACTTTTCTTGCCATTCAAGTGTTACTGAGTTCAATGCTATCCTCTGAATTGGCCTTCTCTCTCCGATAGGTGATACCTATCATTTCAGGTATCAGCTGTGGGTAAGATTTTTACTCATAATGTAGGTACCTAATGGTGGCTGGTCATGTCTGTCGGAAACTCTCGCTGTTCCCAATAACTTTGGTCGCCATTTCCAAGATCCGTGTTTATCAGCCTTCCAAAAACATTTTTAAGTATTCGTTCATTCCCAGAACCATTGTGGACTGGAATCGGCTGTCCCAGAACTCAGTGGATGCATTTCTGATTCAAACAGTTTCTTGAATATCATTATCTTTTTCTTGAATTTCCTGATCTTATCATTTTTCCAGCTTTCTTGACGTGATGCCTGAACCATCCCATTGCCTTGAAAAAGCCCATTTACCGGGCCTCCCGGATCCGCCAGGGCGGGAACAAAAAATTGGAACCACTTTTCTTTGGAATCATTTTTAATCATTTCGGTTTTTTATTTAGAAAGGGGTAGCGGTTGGTTCAAATTCTTCCGTGTTATTTTCGGGTTTCCGAGGAAGCAGAAACAGGAGAATTGTGTATGTTTTGAATTGTTTTTTCCCCTTTCCTTTACCTTCTTCCACGAAAATGAGCCGCCGCGGCCTTCCCTTCCCCTCCCTTCCCTTCCCCGGTTTGAGAAACGTTTCTGGAAAGCCCAGGGAAATTTAATTTTTTAAA
>JASGXE010012342.1:0-13346 GCA_030068105.1 Sinentomon sp. SZTP_YWyxl
AAAAAACCTATGTTGCTGCCGAGTCGCGGCGCGAGACATGAGAGCAAGCGATTTACGGATCAGCGAGTTGCTGGCAGGGAGACTGTTCCAGTCAGTAATTGTACGAGGAAAAAAAGAGTGGAACAGAATATTTTTCTTGCAGAATGGAAGGATGAAACTTAGACCATTATCTGTGCGTCTTTGGACTGGCTTAATGCCATAATAAGAGGGAAGGGAATAGTTAACCTCACCAGTGATAATGTCGCTGAAGAAGTTTAGACGGTGTAATCGCCGGCGGCTTTCAAGAGTTGGAAGATCAAGTTCTTTTAGGATGGCGGTAACACTAAATTGCCTCCCATACTTTTGACTTATTGCTCTTGCAGCTCTTCTTTGAACAATCTCAAGGTTGTCAATGTCACAACGTTTATGGGGATCCCACGGTGCGCTTGCATATTCCAGAATTGGCAAAACCAGCGTAATGTAAGCATGTTTCTTCTGCTTAATGGAAGCCTGCTTTAGATTTCGCATGATATAGCCGATTTTTGCGGTGGACTTTCCAATCACGGATGAAATATGAGGGCTCCAGGAAAGATCATGACTCAGAGTAACACCTAGGTATTTGAAGGTAGGGACTACTTCCATAGGCTTGCCTGAGATTGTGTAAACAGTGTCAGGTTGGCGACCTTTGGATCCAAACATTACAACTTTAGATTTTTCTGCATTTATGCGCATGCTCCATGTCTCGCACCATGAAGAGATTGAGATGAGATCTGATTGCAATTCAGTGCTGTCAAAAGAACAAGTGATGGGCCTGTAAATCACAATATCATCTGCAAAAAGGCGGGCAGATGACGTGGTGTTGTCTACGATATCATTGATGAAAATAAGGAAAAGTAAAGGGCCTATTACACTGCCTTGGGGAACACCTGAGCGAACACCAGCAAACCCAGACAAAGCTCCCTGGACTGAGACCTGCTGAGACCTACCACTGAGAAAGGATGAAACAATATCAAGAATATTTTTGGGAAACAACAGTGTACATAGCTTTTGGATTAGTTTGTCATGAGAAACCATGTCAAAGGCCTTAGCCAAGTCAAGGAATACTGCATGTATTGGTATGTGCTTATCGTGTCTATTATCTACTACAATTTTAAAGTACCCATGTATCTGGATTTTACATCAATCTGCGCAGATTTGTTGCGTTGTTCTTGCTGGTAACAGCAAATTTGTTGCGCTGTTCCCTGCTGGGAATCGAGCACGTCTGCATTGTTTTGCATACGCCAAGCGCTGTTGTGATCGTTGCTCTTTCCTTGAACATGTTCATCAACCTTTCTTTTGAAAGGTTATTAGGGGAAACTCAAACTCAAAGAGACAGCTGCACCAGTTCGAAATAAACATTGCAGCCATAATGTGATTGATAATTGCCCAAGAGATAAAACTCATTTTCATGATTGCGTGATGGCCATCGCAGATTCAGACTGTGTGTCTGTATTGTCCTGCGGATGACCTGGGGATCACTGGACCTGTGTCCTCGGCATTGAGGGGACTGGGGAGGTACTGCATTCAGTCCTCGTTCTGTCCGGTCTTCACTTCTTCGTGCGTTGGTCTGTTTGCTTTAAAATGGAGGCGGATTTTTGACTGGTGGAACGCGGAACGCTACGGCCGTTGATTCGTGACAATTTTCTCGTTCGTGCAGAACCATATCGGACGGACCATAAATTTTTTACTCCGTTTTGTGTGTCAGTTGGCTTTTGGGTTTGTTGTGCCGCTTCACCCAGGGATTAAAAGGTGCCCGGAACGCAACGGAACGGCGTCCGCCCGCCCTGGCCGGCCGAACGGCGTTCCGGTCTGCCCTTGCTCAGTCCGTTCCGGCCCTTTCAAAGTCACACCGGAACATGCGTTCCGGTGACTTTGAAAGGGCCAGACTTTGAAAGAACCGTTCACCGAGTCAAAGCATATACTTCCACAGCACCACAGATTGGCAGGAACAAAGCAGATTCCGAAATTGTTATTTCCAGAGAGCCCAATTTGGAAATTACAAAAAAGAGTAACCTTATCTGTTCTTCGAACGTAAGACTAACGTCCGGTCAGGGTTGGCCATTGATATTGGACTGGAATTGCGTTTAACTTTGCGAACAACAGAAGCTGAGAAATAGAATGAAGCAAAAGTAGATTGGTGATGAACTGCTTCATCAAAAATAGGTCCAATTTTTGAATGGACCAATTTTACAAGGATTCCAGAACTCCACTGAGTGGACCAGGGCTCCACTCTCCATTTCCTTGCCCTTGTTGGCTCATGCGACACCACCGATTTACATTTCAGAAATGATTTTTATGTGCTCTCATGCGGGGACTCTTTTCGGGGGACATCGGCCTCCTGGTCTACAAATTCCCTGCAACGGCTCTCATGCTCTTGGCTCGATTGGCTTTTACTGGTGGGAAATTTTGCCTCTAGAACACCAATTTTGTCTTCAAAATGAACCCCAAAATTTCAAAAATCCTTCAGCTTCTGGGGGGCTCCGCCCCCCAGACCTCCCGGCCCCGCCAGGGGCCCTGCCGTTGAAACCCCGCTGGGGGTCTGCCCCAGACCCCGATCCCTGGAGGCTTCGCCCCCCAGACCCCCCGCCAGGGCTGAGCCCAGACATGAGATGCCCTTTCCGTGCGTGTGCGTTCCGGCCCTTTTTCCGGACACTTTAATCACTGTGGCACTCGAGCACCAAAACGTTATTTGAAACGTCATTTGAAACATTATTTGAAACGTTATTTGAAACGTCATTTGAAACATTATTTGAAACGTTATTATTGAAACGTCATTTGAAACATTATTTGAAACGTTATTTGAAACGTTAGGTATTGCGTTCTTTCTTTCTTTCCGATTTATTGGTCTGTTTTGTTGGTTGACCTCTTGGACAGACGGCATGGTGGCAAATCCAACACAAAAGCAGAAAAAACGCTGTTTCCAAAAATTTTATCTTTCATTGCACCTTTACTTTTGCAAACATTTCGCAAAACATTTCAGCAGCAAATTTCGCAAAATCGCAGCAACCCCAAATTGAAAACACATTTTGAACGACAAAGTATTCCCGGAGTATACAAACTGGTGGGGACCACACTGGCATTAAATAGTACGTAATGCCGGGCCCATCTCCTTTACACGACAAGTGTTTTTTTAGTGGGTACCCCTGCTATGTTCTGAAATCTCGGAAACTTTTTAGGCCTTCTTCTGCCCACATTTTAGGCCTTATTTTGACTAGGCGTTTGGCGGACCCAGACTCGACCAGGTAGTTACCTACTGCATCATGACACAGCGCAAGCAAAGCAAACGATAAGGCTTATCGGCGGAGTATGCAAGGCCACTTGCGAATTGAGGTTTTGCTTTCGTTTCAACGGAGCGTGACTTCTCGTGTGTTTGTTGAAATTTGCAAGTGTCCGTTTTTCAGCGCTTGGCGTGAAAATATTATTGTTTTTGGCATTTTTGTAGACAGGTACTCGCGCATAGAAATTCGCATGAAGCCAAAATTTGGTTTTTGTTTTTTTTTTGTTGGAATTCCATCAAGCATTAATGTGAAGCAACATCGTTGCGGTTCTGAATTTTGCCTGCGAAGCGCTGTGCGATCACATGTGCACTGTGGTATGCTTCGGCGCAGCAATAAAAGGCTAAATCTTATTCAACTGTTTAATTACCAGAAGTTATCTTTCAGTTAGGTTAGGCGGCGAAACCTGGTTAATGTTCAGGACCTTTCAGCAAAAACTCACTATTTTTTTATTTCTTATGGGTTTGAGTGGACCAACTGTCGAATTTCCTTTTGTATTTTGTATTTTATTCAGATTTGCTATTTCAATGCAAATATCAGTTTCCGTAAGACAATGAACATGAACACATGAACAACAAAAACCTCATTTTCAGGGAAACATTTGTAAAAATAACGTGAAGAACAAAACACGGGATACAGGCTATGAAATCAAGAAAAAAAATGGAATTTACCCACACCCTGTCCAAACGACTTAAGATGATGAAACAAAAAGATCAATTCAAATGAGGAAATGAAATTGAAAATATGTTCAAGCATGATTTGCAAAGTTTGCAAGGACATGTGAATCCTTGGGGAGGGAATTCCATTCCCGAAGTGTTCGCGGAAAAAAGCGAACATTGCAACTCACCCTCAGGTCAACTCCACAGCCAGTTCAGTGGACAGATTTCTGTTGCGAAAATTTCATTTCTTGGCAAAAATGGCTTATTCCTTTTCCATTGTTGCATTGAAAGATGCACCCGTCCGTTGAATTGGCTCTATTGAGTTGAGCCTGAGGGTGAGTTTGCAATTGGGAGTACGCCGTTTTCAGTTTTTTTTCCGTGCTGAATGAGAAAATGCCGAAAAGAAGAAAGAAATTTGGCTGTAATTATTTTTGCTGCTGCGTGACTCGTGAGTAAAATGACATTCCATAAGAAATAAAATAATGTATGAAACGGTTAATGGAGCATTGAAAAATGCTAATAAAATTTAATTGTGCTTCCGCTGTTCGCTTGCTTTTTCATGCCAGTTTTTACCTATGCGCAATTGGGCTGACCACATAAATTTCACCATCTCACAGAAAACCTCCTGCCATAATTAGGCCAATTGCATGCACCGACAGGCAAGCGCACATTCCTAGCGCATTTTTCCAGTGCCTCCTACAACACAAGGCCGTTGCACGAGTTTGTGACGTCATAATGAGTGGATGGTGGAAAAGAGAATGCGAGTATGGTGCGTCCTCGATGTGCTGCCCACGGAAACTTGAAATTTCTCTTGAACCGATTAACCGATTTTGATGAGACTTGATTTGCTGGAAAGCTGAAAATTTGACTGTTTCAATGGTGTATAACAACCCCTAACTTTTCATGCTGAAGCTCCAATAGAATTTGAGGGATAAACGTGTTCAAGTTAAGAAGTGATCCAATTCCGGCTTCCTGCCACATATTTGCAATGATTGTGAGATTTTTTCCGTTGCAACATGGTTTCCACTGCGAGAAAGTTGTAGAGGAAGCTTTCAGCTTTCCAAAAACACCAAAATCATTGAATTTGAGCACCATTTCTATTTTGTGACCAGAGAAAAAGCGACACGGCAGCATCGTTTGGACGTTTTTTTTTGCGGGGAAGAGGCCGCGACTCCCTGGGATTTCCAGGGAGGCGCCGCATCTTCCCCGCTCAAAAACAAAACAATGCTGCCATGTGTTTTCTCTGGTCATAAAATATTGTCAAATGGTGTTCAAATTCAATGATTTTGGTGTTTTTGGAAAGCTGAAAGCTTCCTCTACAACTTTCTCGCAGGTGGAAACCATGTTGCAACGGAAAAAATCGCACAATCATTGAAAATATGTGGCAGGAAGCCGGAATTGGATCACTTCTTAACTTGAACACGTTTATCCCTCAAATTCTATTGGAGCTTCAGCATGAAAAGTTAGGGGTTGTTATACACCATTGAAACAGTCAAATTTTCAGCTTTCCAGCAAATCAAGTCTCATCAAAATCGGTTAATCGGTTCAAGAGAAATGTCAAGTTTCCGTGGGCAGCACACCTCGGACGCCGCTCACCCGCATTGTCTTTTCCTGTTTTCCACCATCCACTATTTATGACGTCACGCCATTTTTACTTCTCGTGCAAAGGCCTTGTGTTGTAGGAGGCACTGATTTTTCACCCTCAATCATTGGAAGAAAGCATTCGTCTCTGGGCCTTTTTAAAGTGGTTTTGAAGTCAAAATAATTTTTGAATGAACGGAAAATCGATTTTTTTTTCTCGGGATATTACCCATGGAATAATAAATGATGACCCCCAATACTTTGGTAGGCGAGACTTGCCTGACGAATTAAATTGAACAATGATAGATGAGAAACGGCGCGTTTCTGAATTGGTTCCATTCACACTACCGTCTTTCAATTTTGGTCTGCGGCTGCATTGACAGTACCCTAGAGTTTGGCCCAGCCCTGCAGGTAACCCAGCCTGTAGGTAACCCAGCCCGGGGGTTACCTACAGGCTTCAACTCCTTCGGTGGCCCGTGCACATCATCGTTATCCGTCGACATGATCAACCGAAGCAAGTTCTAATGTCTGACGGGATTAAAGTCTAACGCTTTGGAACGTCTAATTGGCTCACTGTTTTGTCTCAGAAACGTCCTGCAGCGTTGCCAGATTATTTTCATGTGTTATATGCACGACTTCGATGAGGCATTTGAGCCAATCCAACAAGCGTGAACTGCTTGATTCACTTCCAGTCCCATTGTACTTCTTCGCGCCTTGGCATTATGTTCTGTTCTTTTTCATACTCTGTGTATTTTTGAAACACCTCTTTGCATTGTAGCATCTTTCGGAGCATTTTCCTGCCAGATTTTTTCGAAATCACGTTCTAACCACGTGTTTCAGCGTGCGACAACCTTATTCTAGGTAATTGGACTTTGTATTTGACACGCAGTCCGTGCTTGCATCAGATCAGCGCAACTTTCAGATCTCTTCTTGCGTTTGTCTGTGCAGCCTTCCACAAAGAACAAAACCAGATTTTGGTTTCACCTATACTATTAGGCACCCCTGACTGCCATCATCTGGTTTAAGCCATATCAAGACATGACTGGTAAGTTGCGGTTGTTGTACGAATTGGTTAGAACCACACTGAATAGAACGACACTGAATCATGACAAATTGACAAGGCCTTTTGTGACAAGCTTCACAGGCCCTTCACCGAACATCGATCAGTGAACTCGCGCATGAAAAAACAGAAACTTGCATGAGATAATTTATTCGTTAATGACTATATCTATTGGTGGCCGATTGTGTTGGCGCGCGTCTGCCGTATTCCATGGGGTCGTGCCATGCTCACCGATGTTGCCTTATAGCCATGGGCAGCAGGTCCTTTCCATTGCGCACGCAGGGTCTTCGTCGCTGTTCATTTTTGCGGGCAGTGGAAATTGCAAAACCGTTAGGCCTATACAGATACGTAAGCGCCGTAAGTTTCCCGTTATATGGACCATCATGTTTTGTACATTCTGCCATCCAGTATAGCTGTCCATCAAGGTTATCTGGAGGCGTAATCTCGAGAAGCCTTTCTGTCGGCTACCTCCTCCGATCTGTGGTGGTCTCGAATATATAAAATAAGTAAATGAAATCCATCCACTGGTCGTTGGTGTGCCTCATGCCAGTCATGCCGACGCCATGTTGCTACCAAAACTACCATTTTCAGAACGAACGCCAACCTCGAACACCCTGCCTTCAGTCTGACTGATGAGTACAAACGGGAGGAGAGCCACCTTGCCGCACTGAACGTCAATTTCACAGCCACGGTGCCAGAAAACACGCAAACCCTATTCGTCTATTTCACGGGAGACTTATGGCGCATACGATATACGGAGCCATTCTAAATACCCGTGCCATAGGCGATTTTTTTCAGACTTTTGAAGCATGGGGCAATGTAATTCCTATTTCGCATGCGCCGCAAAACACATGACACGAAGGAATGCATTTAACGGCTCGAACTAGACGGGGATTAACATTGCCCCGTGCTTCAAAAGTCTGATAAAAATCTCATATGGCCCGTGTATTTTGAATGTCTGAGTACGTATTATGCGTCATGTCATATCATGCGTCTCAATGTCATGCGTACAATGTCACGCGTACAAATCATGCGTACAATGTCTCAAAACAATACCTTGTGACCAAGGGCAGCTCAATGTCGGGTTTATAGCGGAAGCAGAGCTTCTGGAAGTAGGCGCAGAGCTTCTTCTTACTTCAAGAAGCTCTGGCGGAATCACAAGCCGGCCTGGGATTCCAAGGGTCAGAACTCCTTTGAAGGTGATGGGAGCTGAGTTCCTCAGAGGACATTCCAAAATTTTTGTGTCATCTCATTTTGAGCGTGAAATTGGTGTTCTATCAGCGGTTACCGATTTTACAAATCTGCGCAAAGAGTGCGAACGACGCACAAAAGGCCATGAGTTTCGACACAAAAAATGGGAACCGTCCGACCAATTTGAGGTCAAGTTCGCACGTTCCATTTATTTTTTGGCTGCATACGAATAGGTCTGCGGCTATTTTACTTTTCGTCTTTTTTTGTCATTTTCGTGGGTCCTGCATTGACAGCGTTTACTGCACAAATCCGCAAAAAGCACATACTCCTGAAATACAATAATTATTTTTCATTCATTGATAAGTATTCGCAAGTAAGACCATAAATTGATTGCTCAAGATGTCTTTTTCGCTTGAGTTGAACGACCAAGAATCGATTGTTAATGGACCTGCACAGTAGGTACATTAACATCGTACCATAGTTTCCAAACAACCGTAATCCCGCATCTTTGTCTATCAATGATTGCTCAGTGACGATGGCTATTGCTGCACACCCACAACCTCGCGTTTCTTTGTGGGTTTTCTCAGAATATGAGACAAGCAACCATTGCAAATTCTGAAGAGATGTAACCAGTTGCAGATGATTATTTCTTTGATTATAACATGCTTGAAAAAGATGAAGATGCAACAGAATGCAGTCGCCTTCAGTTTAGAGTCTTTCTTTTACCAATTTACCAAGAATTATATACTCTCATAATTCGGTTATGGTTTCTCTTGAGGACCGCCATGCACTGAGGGCGATTTTCTGCATGAATATGAACAACGATGAAAAGTTAAGTTGGTGGTTTGGTTAGATTAATTTAGGATGAGGTTGATCGAGGTTTGGTTAGGTTAGGTTAAGGTTTGGTTAAGTTAGGTGCATGGATGTCAAAAGGTAGATCACCAGCTAAACAAAATCCTATTCTGTTCACATTTCATTGATTTAATAAAAGCCTTTGACATGGTATCACATCCAAAGCTATAGTCCGTGCCCAATAGTGGCGTGTTCCCCAAAAAAATTATTGATATGATTGCATCACTTCTTAATGGCTGATCTCAACAGTATCGGCCCAGGGAACATCATCTGACTTTCCAAGCATACACTCGGGCGTACCCAATGCAGTGTTATAGGTCCACTTCCATTTCTTACATGCATAAATGACATTGTTGGCAATATCAGGTCATCAGCTCGTCTATATGTAGACGATATCGTCATTTACAAGGCCTGTCTCCTCCTCAACTGACATTGCTGCCCTACAATCTGACCTTGTTGCGGTTTTGGTGCGAGAGCAATGTTGTCACAGTCTTGTTATGGTCTTAGAACATGCATGAGTATTATTGCGAAAAATCTAACGTTGTTTGTTTTATGGCGCTCAAAATCTCTTGAATCAGACATTTCCTGTTCCACTTCAGGTGAGCCAAAGGAGGTTGTCCCTGTCTAAATAGGGACCTCCGCGCAATCCTGAGCCGTGTGGTCTTTCTTAGAGCCCATTTCAATGCAGAGTGAAGTTGGGCTGCGATTATGGGGCATTGTTCTCCTTGCGAGCCCAAGTTGTGCAATAATGTTCATGTGGAGCCACCGACCGCATGGCTGTCAGCTCAAGGAATGGAATTGTCAGGGAATTTTGCCATCCTGGAAAAATTAGGGAATTTGTGAAAGTTCTGTGCAGTCAGAGATTTTTTTTTTGTAAATTTCTCTTTCTCTATCGAGTAGAGTTCCTGATGCATTAGAACAGGGCTTGACTGCATTTCTTCATCTTCTCTTTTTCTTTGTGTTATCATCATGTAACACAAAAGAAGCGTGAAAAACCGCAACAAACTTTCAAAATAATTTTTGCAATTGTTTTGCTCAATGCCATTAAAAACCTGCGATCAATGTCATGAAACAAATGCACTAAGGTCGGGGAGATCTCCGATGCTTTTTTTAAAACCACGGGTGAAAGTTGCGGATATCCACGTTTTCGGAGGGAAGGGATCAATAATATCCTCAACTATCTCCAGTGGTTTTGAAACAAACAACAGAGATCTCTCCGGCCTGAGAGATGGAGGGCAATGGAGAACTCAAAATTTCAAGAATTTTTGGAATTTCCGTCTGGAAAATCTTGAAAGGGAAAATGTTCTGGTTGCAGACACCCTTCACAGGGTATCATGAGATTTTCCTTTTTGCTATTTGAATGTTGCAAATTGAGATTCATTCAGGGCACACGAATAGAAGGAAATACTGCTCGTGAAACAAATAACTGCGCTTCCGACGTCTGCACATGCATTTGATTGGCTAAAGATTATTTTTTTCTGACTTTTGAAGCCCGGGACAACGTGATTCCCAATCTCGAAAGAGCTGCAAAACACATTTCTTCATGCAATGCGTTTTGGCAACGCATGCCAGATCTGGAATAAATTACATCAAATTACATCATTGCTTACATTTTTCCACTGTACATATTCCACTACATTAGATGTGGCAATACATTAGGTACATCAAAACATAAGTTGTTATGTTACACTATAAGTAGTGTTGCATTGCACTACATTTCATTCTCCTTCGGCCTTCATATAGCATTGAATTGCATTTGCATTACATTACACTGCATCTTTTTACAGAACCTTCTGATTATCGAGTGTTAAGACGACTTTCCGAAATGTTGGATAAAAATCAGCTGATGTCACCTTTGATCGTTGTTTCCAACAGACTTCCATTTGTACTGAAACAAAACGCCGAGAAAGGAGGAGTCTTGGAAAGGCATCAAAGGTTTGTTTGTAGCGAAAATACGTAGTGTTCTATTCATCTTTGTTTGATGTTTTGGATCGGGGGACTAGGATAGAACGGACTGAGGCAGAAGTCGACTGAGGTAGAACTGGACAAAGGAGGGAGTTTTGGATGGAGCTTTTGCATGGAGGTGGTAGCTTACACCTGTCCTAACTTAACTTAACCTAACCCGACCTAACCTAACCCGGAGAAATGAAAAAAAACCAGCCTCCAAAAATGCAAAAATTCTGCCTCAGTCCACTTCTGCCTCAGTCCACTTCTGCCTCAGTTCGTTTGCCCCAGTCACCGGACTTGCTACAACTTTTGGAATTGTTTTTTTTTTCACCTTGTTTATTTCAAGCCAACGGTGGACTCGAACCGTGTCACTAGTGCCGTCAGAATCCACAATCCACACGTGTCTCGGCCTGAAATTCCAAGACATGGTGACATTCTGAGAATAAAACTGAATTAGAGACTCGTCCTTTTTCAGATCCACCTTTGGGCGAGATTGCAGTTTTGTTTTATCACACCAATAAACATTCGCCAGGTCCTTAATTGGCCTTTTATTGCCCTCAACTGACCTCCGAGGATGTTGCGAATACAAAATTTATTTCAGAATTGTGTTGCTCCAAAAGCCAGAAAATACAAAATATCGACAGTTTTTTTTTTTTTTGAGAATCAGAGGCGACACTACAGAGATTCGGTAATTGCCAAGAAATTTCCAATTGTCCTTGAGTTCGAAGAATGTTGCAATTTTGATGTCATTTAGGTATCGCAAAAAACGTTGAATGTACAAGATGATTGAATACCTATCTCTCTTATTTCCCCCAACAGTGCTGGAGGCCTGGTAACAGCAGTTGCTCCAGTTGTGATCGAATGCAAGGGTCTATGGGTCGGATGGCCTGGAATATCCGACAGTGAACTGACGGGAGCAATTCCTGAATCAGATCCAAATGACAAGGCACCAACGGCCGGCCTTCTTTCAAAACAGGTCAGTTACACAGCAGGAATGAGGATTGTCGTTCCTTGCTTTAAAATCATTTCCACCCGCATTGACATGAGGTTTCGAGAAATTCAAACCAACAAAGAACTAGGCAGTAACAAAGGAACTAACAAAGAAACAAATAAAAAGGAACATACTAACTAACACTGACAAGAAACTAATTTCTAACAAGAAACTAGCCAACTTCTTACTAACCGCTAACAATAGAAATTATCAAAGAAGTTGGCAGAGACGTCGGGACACACCCTTTTTCAAATGCAAACAGTAAAAGAGCGCTTCCAACAAGCCATTTGGAATAGTTGTTGGAATCGGCCGAATTTCCATCGGTCGGTTTCTCAAATCTCCTTTCTCCAACCATGCCATTCCCTCGACTGCCTCCAAAAGGAGGGTAATAATTTTCTATTTTTGTTTACTCTGATAAATGGTGTGACCACCATTCATGGATCGTAAAAAGTGCGAAGTGTTGCCACATATTTTCGAGCAAATGTGTTTGGACGCTTGAATTCGGCGAAGAAATATTTTGCATTCCATTTTCACGGAACTTGTTTCAAATTTTGAAACACGTTGTGATTCAAAGATCCTTTTCGGTCACATGGCTCACCATTCGACGATACCGTCACTGAATCTTGTTTCGGTACCGCACCGCACATTGTGGCAGCCAGATGAGGCAGATGAGAAAATATCTGTATCAATATCCTCTCTTTATTTGGCGAGCAGCTCAGGCTGCAAGTAGGTTTTTCAATGCTCCATGCAATACCCAGTGCAATACCTTGCGGGCATCCAGAACAGTCCTGGCCACGGTCTCATCCTCGCCTTACAATGGAATGAGAATGAGGCATTTGAAATTGTCATTGTCTCTCGTTGAATTCGAAACAGAGCAAAATCGGCCCCAGCAGTTCGTTTGCCCCCACATCTGGCAAGTGCTGATTGGCTCGCCCTGGTTGGAAATTCAGACTTCAGAACACGAAAAATGCACCCAAAATATTCCCCGAATTTCGAAATGTCTCCAGCTTCTGGAGGCTCCGCCCCACAGTCCCAAATTACTGCATGGGAGGCTCAGCCCCTGGGTCCCCCGATTGTGCTGTGCATGCCCATGATCCTTCCTGCCCCAAGCCGAAAGCCACTGGTTTCCTCGCAACTGAGTTTTGTCCAAATGAAAAGACGATTCGATCGATGTCAGTGAATGAAGCACCTGTAAATACAAACTCCAATGCCCGCGGAGTCTGTGGACGGGAACCGAAGCCACAGCCTCCAATGACCTGAAGCCACCAGCCCCGCAACGGGTACTGAACAAGTTGTCAATACGTTCCAGCATGCATCCATTTAGGCCCAATCGCTTCATGCTGCACCCTGTTGGAAAATCGAAAAATACAGTGAATAACGTCGCTGGACCCTTGTCTGCAAAAAGACCATAAAATTGCCAACTATAGGATGGTTTTCACGAAAAAGGTCACAAATCAGGTGTTTTCCTGTTACGGATGTTTTTCTGCTCGCAGAAATCCTAAGAACGTCCAGACTGCGGCAACAAACAACTGAGTGTGGAGGCCACATATTTGCTGTATTACTGGTGGCAATGAAATCATAAAAAGGAATTTTATCGTCAAAAAATGAATAAGTAAGACGAGGTGAATTTGTTGTTTTGTTTATGTTACTTTTCCCAAGTAATTATTTGAAGATTCATTTTTTCAGGCAAAAAGTAAAATATTGTGAAGTTTCACTTCCAGGGTTGCAAGCGGGCATTGAATATTGGGTTGAAACTCAGTTTCAATAAAAGT
>JASGXE010012343.1:0-12857 GCA_030068105.1 Sinentomon sp. SZTP_YWyxl
TAGGACAGGAAATAGATGATTGAAAAATGGAGAAAAATGAAATTGAGAACGCTGGGAACTCTCACCCAAACAACAATTATCCTACAAGCAGAAACCTTTCTTCAATCCTCCAAACTCCCAACAACCCGACAACTCACTTACCAATCCTTCAAACTTCCTCGAAACTCAAAAATGCCAAAAATCACAAAAACGCAAAAATCGAAAAACTCACTGACAATCACTTAGCATCCGATCACTTTGAACTCCAGTCGCACAATGAAGGACCTCAACACGTGTACACAGTGTATAAGCAAATTCAACATACCTTTCTGTTCCCTATGCCTACACAGTGCTGACGCCACGCAGCTGACACCCACACCCTCCCGAAATATGTGGCATCCATTGGCCATTCATTTAGTTGGGGTCAAGTGTCGCATCAACTCACAACACAATGGGAAGGGCCCGCATCAGATGCAGGTGTTCAGTTCAGCATGGCCAGACGTGTCATCTGCAGTCATGGATACCAAAACAGCTGTGCCTTAGTCCTTTACGCTGCAGGGGGTGGGGTCATTTCAAACCGCTCAACGGACCATGGCCGCATTCGAGCATCAAGTACATTCAGTCCGTTCAGACCTGTCGTCTGCAGCTGGACGCCAAACAATCAGCATAATCCCTTGCACTGCAGGTGTTCACATGCATGCAGTCGACGGGGCCCTCTTTTCTCTGCGTTCAGAGCTCCTTGGAAATTCCAACTGAAATTTCCATTCCATCGTTCCATTCAATTCCATCGTTCATCTGGTCAGATTCGTGCGATCAACACAATGAAAGGATTACTTACGGCATCAGTGGCCACAGACCACTTCAAACAATTCAGGTCTATTCAGCGCGTGGGACCATAGGTTTACCAGCACCCACAGTGCATGTCAACTGTCAGGATTACTGTCAAAACTGACAGGATTATATTTTAACAGCGGTCATATAGGTACCACTTCAGACGCTGTTCAGGTGCATTCAGCACGTGGGACCATAGGTTTTCCAGGCAGTCGCCACCAGCATGTGCTTAATCCCCAACAGTGCAGGTGTCGATAGCATTCAGTTCTGTCCAAAGTGGAGAAGTACAGGGTCTTTCAATAGGTTAGGTTAGGTTTGGTTATTCTTTCCATTACTTTACCAACGCTGACATTCGTCAGCGGCCCGAAATACAACGGCGCTTCTAAAATTGCTAGGTCATCATTTGCCTTGGGCAGACAGCCATGCGACAAGGCCATGGACGTGTGCGGCGAGTAAGACGCGGAGAGGGCGCGAGGAGCCTTCGCGAGCACCGCCGGAAGCCTAGCGTGAGACGCGTTGAGGGCGCGGTAGCCTAGCGCGGCGCGGGAAGGGTGCGGCGTGGAGAGTGCGGTCATTTTTGGTGCCATCAAAGATCGTGAGCCCTAAAATGTAGCTCATACACGTTTGTGGAACACCCTGTGCTGCAGAAATTAAAGTTCTCACACTCATCAACGACCATCAACGACCATCAAATAGCCTAGATAATCCCAATGCTAAAGCCCAAAATAGCCTAGCTATTCCCTGTGTTAAAGCCCGTCTAAATAGCCTAGATAATCCCAATGTTAAACTCCATCTGTACCTGGGCCTGTCTACTGTTCTCTAATGACAGAGCGAAAAATTGAATCAGCGAAAAACTGAGAGAGCGAAAAACTGAAACAGCGAAAGTCTGAGACAGCGAAAATTTGCGACTCGAAAATGTGGGAAGAGAAAATTTGAGAGACGAAAATGCGGACTGTTGTGCGATCACACCATAAAAACCAGAAAGTGCTTGTGTTTCTCTAGTCATTATGGGGAGAAAGAAGACAAAACTTATTGTAGGGTCGGAATGCTCAGGCGAGTGGTCTAAGGCGTCGGTTTTGCATTCAAATATTCCTGGTTCTTTCCCGCTATGCAGAAAATGTTCGATTTTGTTTTTGGCGGACACCAGGCAGTAAGGGGCGCCATGCCCCCGACTGCCTCTATACTTAATGTGTAGCAGGTTAAGTTTGCTTTTTTTCCGTCTAATCCAATTAAAAAAACGGTGAATTGCTTGAACACGAGACCGGTCAAAAAACTTGAAATATGTTTTGTAAACTTGCTGCCGGTGACATACTCGCAAACATTCCTGCAACGACAATGAGCCGGTGTTGCGTTGAATTTTAGATCCCGTTGTACTCGTAGAATTAATCTCCCTCATTCCACAACGGCTCGCGTCCGTTCAAGAATTAACCCCCCTCATTCCACAACGGCCACAAGAGTTAACACCCGTGATTCCACAAGGGTTTTATCTGTTGTGGATCTAACCCCCCCTCATTCCACGGCGGCTTGCGTCCGTTGTTGAATTGTTCCCCCTGATGCTCTCAATCCACAGCGGCTTGCGTCCGTTGTAGAATTAATCCCCCTGATTCCACAAAGATTTATCCGTTGTGGATCCAACCCCCCTCATTCCTCAGCGGCTTGCGTCCGCTGTAGAATTATCACTATAATTCTACAACGGCTGGAGTAGAATTAATCCCCCCCCAATTCTACAACGGACGTGAGCCGTTGTGGAATGAAGGGGGATTAATTCTACAACGACGCAGCGTCGTTGTAGAAAGGGGGGATTAATTATACAACGGATGAAACCCGTTGTGGAATCAGGGGGATTATTTTTACAACGAACGCGAGCCGTTGCGGAATGAGGGAACGACGCAGCGTTCGTTGTAGAATGGGGGGATTAATTCTACAACGGGATTAAAATTCAACGCAAAACAGGTCAGCATAAAGCCGTCACTTGAGTGTCGACCAGATTCAACTAACGATGCGTTGTTTCATATGTCTTCGGAATTTGTCAACCTGCGACTTTTTGAAGGTCAGGTAAAATTCCATTTTCAGGGTGGCCATCATTTACGATTGGGTTTTCATGCAACGGGTTGAAGGTCGTCACAGGAAATAATAATTCTTTATTCTTTATTCTTTCAATCAATACGACTGCGAGGTGGCAGAAGAATCACAAGTACATACACAAAGTAAAAAATGTCGATCAAAAAGGAAACTGGCGACAACCCAAAATTCAGAAACATATCAAATCAAAACAACACACAATGCAAAAATTATCATCAGGATTGGACAGCAACTTGCGATGGCAACAGCCCGGAACTAACAAGATATTCTTTGATCATGGAAAAGTCTGAAGGAAGGGAGTTCCAATCGCGAATTGTGCGGGGAAAAAAAGAGTTATGGTACGCACTTAAAGAACAGATAGGGTGGTTAAAACAAGCACCGTTGTCAGTTCTCCTTTGAACTGGCTTACGCACATAAACGGAAGGAAGAGGAAGCAGAACCTCTTCGGAAACAATTTGACGAAAAAGTTCCAAGCGATGGCACTGCCGGCGTTGCTGCAGGCTTGGTAGACCTAGGTCTTCCAACAGCGCAGTCACGCTATGATTTCGATCGTAAATTCCAGTTATAGCTCTGGCAGCCCGACGTTGGACTCCTTCCAAGGTATGAATTTCACCAGCCAAAAAAGGATCCCAAAGTGCGCAGCCGTATTCAAGAATTGGGATAACAAGAGTTTTAAAAGCCCTCAGCTTGACAGTAATTGTAGCATGTCTCAGGTTACGGATTAGGAAGCCAAGTGACCTACAAGCTTTAGCAATTGTAGAATTAATATGTAGTTGCCATCGCAGATCACTGGAAAAAATACACCCGAGATATTTGTAGCTAGAGACAGACTCAAGAGCCGCACCATTGAGCTTATAAATTGTCTGATTAATGATGGTCGGTATACGTTGCCGAGAGAAGATGAGTGATTTACATTTATCAACATTTAGGTTCATTTTCCATTTAGCACACCAAGTTTCGATCATATTGAGATCGTTTTGTAAAGACTCACAGCTATTTGGACCGTCGACCCGACGATAGAGAACCACATCATCGGCAAAGAGACGGATAGAACTAGCGAGACCCTCAGAAATATCGTTTATGTACACTAGAAAAAGTAGCGGCCCCAAAACACTGCCCTGAGGTACCCCAGAAGTCACTTCAAGACTCGCCGACTTTACTCCAAAAACAGACACATAGTGAGAGCGCCCCTCCAAAAATGAACAAAGAAGGTTTATCAGGCAAGAGGGCACGTTTAGCCTCACCAATTTTAAAATTAGCAGCTCATGTGGAATTACGTCAAACGCTTTTTTGAAATCAAGGAAAACTGCATGAACAGGAATCTTCTCATCGATTGAACGTAGAATGTCGTCAGCAAGCGAAATTACCTGCAGTTCGCAAGATAAACCTCTGCGAAAACCAAATTGATTACAATGAAAAAAGTTAACAGATTCTAAGAAATTTAAAAGTTGACTTTGCAAAATTCGTTCAACAAGCTTCGAACACAAACACGTCAAAGAGATCGGGCGGTATCCCGCAACAACACTACAGTCTACTCCTCTTTTAGCGACAGGAATAACATTTGCCTGTTTCCAATCTGACGTGAATTCGCCCGACACAAACATTTTTTCAACAAGAACAGCGATCGGAGTGGAAAGAGGCAAAGCAAGTTCCTTTAAGAGTCTCCCTGGAACTCCATCCGGCCCAGCAGCTTTTTTAGGTTTAATCTTTTGGAGAACTCGAAAGATTCCAAAACTGGTTATTTTTGGGTATTCCGCAGGGCCTGGGCCAGTTTGCCTTTCTAAAAGCATTTTCAGTGGTAAACCACTCGAACGTTTAGTGTAGACGCTGCAAAAATAGGTGTTAAGCTCATTTGCCATATCAAAATGATCGGTGGTCAGGAGCCATCTGACGCTTTCTTCAAAGATGACAGGGTTTTGCTACCACGTAGCGATTTCATATATCTCCAAAAAGGACGAGAAGCATTTGAAGCAATGGCGGAAGAGAGAAATTTGCTCTGAAGATCGCAGTTTACCCTGATGGAGAGGGCTCTGATCCCTGAGTAACGGGAATGGTCTCTGATTGATCCCGTTTTACGCCAACGGGAATTTGCGACCCGCCTCTGCCTCAAAAGTTTTTTTAATGAATGATTGACCCAAGGAAGATTATTTTTCTCCCTCATTTTTTTGATGGGGATAAATTTTAGACAAGTCAATAATAACGTTTTGAGCAGTGACCAAGCATCGTCCAGAGAGAGGTCAGAAACCTTCTGTTTAAAGCCAAGGAAAATTTCCGAAGCATAATCCACAATGAATGGCCAATTTGCCTGGCTATAAAGTGCATAAAAAGTGGCCACCTTCATTGGGGTTTGTTGCAGCAACAGATTGTCCGGCCATGTCATTTTCACGGCCTCATGGTCGGATATTCCAGGAACTACATTAACTTGTAGATTCATTTGACAGTTGGTAAGGACAAGATCAAGTGCGTGCCTAGACGCCCCACGGTTATAAGTGGAATTACTTACCATCTGCCTGAGAGAAAAATGTTTGCAACAAGCTCGATAGGAACCATAGATCAATAGGAACCTATCGTTTTGAGTTAAACTACTAGCAGATGACAAAGTTAATGTATTTGGGGCATTAAAGTCGCCACACAGAAAAAATATTACATCTTCAGTCAAAATTGAACCAATAGAATCATAAATGTTATTAAAAATGGGATTCTCTTTAGAGAGACCAGGTGGAATGTATACACAACCTATCACCACTACCGTGCCCCGGCCAACTTTGAAACGGCACTAGACCACATCAGCAGGATTTTGTTCAGGAAGGCCTGACGGCTGGGGAGAACTGCCTAGAGACTTATGGACACCGAGGATCACACCATAATGACTGGCTCCATTTTCTCTGGGCGAAAATATACCGGATCCCTGGGTGTGAAGGGCCAATTTTACGCGAGGCGGCCCTGCCCCAAACTGCAGGATGGAATAACGCAGGACTGGAGTGGAAAAAGCACCAACACTGAATATCGAGCACCAACCACCATTGATGTTTCGCGAAGCATTGCCGTTTGAAAATTCGGCTCTCCTGGTGTGGAGGCTGACGTTAAGCTGGCCCCCCACTTTTGACCTTGAATAACTGGGCTACCGTGAGAGCACTAACTTCGCCATTCCAGAACGAACACTTCCAGTTTCGTCGCCTTTTCAATTGACAAGTTTTTGTCATTTTTGTTTTTTTCAAATGTCTGCATTTTCATATCGCAAGCTAAATATTAAATATAAATACAACACAATAAATACAAATACCAACCAGCAATGATGTGGCAATAATAGCTGATGCAATTGTCTGAATTCCAAACCCCCAGGTGTGGGGGACCGCGCAAGCTCAACGCTCGTCGTGAGTTTGTCGCCCCCGACTCTGCCAGAATTCGCTAGAATTCGCAGCTAGAATTTTCGTGGTTTTGCCGCTCATGACCATTGATCCATGCCCGATGCATTTGCTGTTTAATGTGTGGATTCGTTTTGATTTCATCATCATAGTTTTAGATCCAGGTCACCTTGTGACATCAGAGGCCTATTCCCTTTAAATTTAACTGTCCAAACAAATTCACCGAGAAAATGGTTCTATTGCTGTTCATTGCCACCTATCTGATGGCTTTGAACAGCGTCAGTGCTGGCGATGTGGCCTGTTCTGGATCACTGGACGCGATAACTGACGTATGCGGACTCATGGATAAGCTGGTAACAGCAGGATTAAATGATAAGCAGGCCAAAATCCGTAAGTCCAACAGAAAACTCCACACATTTTCCTGAATAAAATTAATTGAAAAATAAACACGTAAAGGTATTTATTACCGACATTATTGGGACTCACGTGTTAATACGAAGGTCACTCCAAAAGTTTTGAGACTCTCACGGCGGAGAGATCATCACGGGGTTAACGCTAACTCCGAGCAGCGAGGTAAATTTTTTCCATTGGAGCAGATGGCAAAAATTTACCTCGCTGCTCGGAGTTAGCGTTAACCCCGTGATGATCTCTCCGCCGTCAGAAACTGGAAATATATTTGATAGTTTTAGATTACGAATATTCAAAGCAGTCCCCTCCAACATTTAAGCACTACTGCAATCGGACTTTCTACAAGTCAAAAGCCTTGCGCCAGTCGCTTTTGTACAGGGTGTCAAAATAAGATCTGATGGCAATATAAATCTCCTCTTCTGTTGAAAATTGACGACATGGCGAATGTTTTTTTAGATTTACGAAAAGCCAGAAGTCACACAAAACCGAATCAGGTGAATTCGGTGGATGATCAATGACAGTTCGCATTGTTTGCCGCAAAAATCAACCTTGCCTTTGCTTTATGCGACGAGGCGTTGCCGTGGTGAAGCAGTAATGCCCTCACTTGAAGAGCAGCAAGGATTTCTGGCTGGCATTTTGTGGTGTACCAATTAGCTCTAACTGTTGTTTGTTCTTCCAACTTAATTGCCTTAACCAGATCGGTAGTCTGAAAAAAATATGGAGGACATTACGTTTTTCATTACACGCTGTTTCTTCGATGTCGTCGATGTTGGGTCATTTTGGTGGACCCACCCCCGACTTTGCTGGCATGTTGGGACGTCCTAAATTGGGTTGTATGTCTCAACGCCGGTGACAATTCTTGAAATGATGTGATGGCCGCCCTCCTTGGCCATTCTCAGAGTTTGCTGGCTGCTTCGTTCTCGCTCAGCCTATTGGGTCTGCGTTAACTTTTGCGGCACCCATCGACAAACGTCTTTCTTCCTGTGCAATTCCTGATGGAGGATTTTTGCCACTGCAGCGGATCCAATCCCCAATGATTTCTCATTCATTGCAAACGACATTTCGGATCATCCGTTACCGTACGTTTCACTGCAGTAACACTTTCCTCGGAAACAGCTGTTCTGAGACACCCTGTACGTCCTTCATCAGAAAGAGAATCACGCCGCCTTCTAAATCATGGAAATCCTGTAGATGGTTGCTCGAGAAGGTCTCTCTCCGCCGAAAGCAAACTCCAGTCTTTCTTTGCACTAATCAAAATTTAATCCACACTTAAAGTCGTAGTAAAGCAATGTCAAAAAATGCTCTGAAGCAAGCTCAATTTCTGAGCTTCAAAATGGAAAGAAGAAAATGTTTTTATTGTGACAGTACAAAAGCCTGATTGCAAATTTTCTGTTCCAAGATCTTGAAAAACATCAAAGTTCGTAACCCCAACAAGACCCGGTTTTTCAGAAAACAAACTTCCGCACATCTCAAAACTTTCAGAGTGACCTTCGTATAACCAACACTATCGGGACGGAAAACACTGTTGGGTTTTTACTGAGTCCATTAGTGTCTCAACACCAGAACAAAGGCAAAATACTGCTTGGAGCCATAGTAGAACGGTTTCAGAGAAGTTTTTTTTCAAAGCGGGTAGCATTATACCTACTAATGATAAATTAACAAAAACCTGCGTCCACAGATCCCAGTTTCTTTGCTCTGCGTGGAGAGTTGCGGAAAGGGTTGGCATACATTGGTGCGGGTCAGTATATCCTCCCACTTTCTCTCTATAACCATCCAGGGCAAATGTTGCGTGTTCACGAATGCGCCGTGCTACTCGTACATAAGTACCATGGTAGTTGATTATATAAACAAGTCCCCACAGTGAAGGTTCAACAAAAAAGAATAAATAAATAAATACACGAAAAAAGATAAATAAATACATTTCCCAATATCAGGGAGTGAGTTAACGGGTGAGTGGGTGAACGTTAGTGGTGCCGTTAGTGGTGAACGTTAATGGTGGTGAAATGGTGCAGTGTACGTCGCAGTGATATTGTTGGTGACATGGTGTCGTGGGCGTTGTGGCATTGAAAAAGCTGTGGTGGTCGTGGTGGAGATGATGCTGAAAAAATCACGGTAATTTAAAAACATACCATAAGCAGAGGCTTTTTAGACAAAATGGAAACAGTGGGTAAGATGCCAGTCAATGAACTCCGATGATTGCGACTATACTTCACCAGATGCCCAAACTAAACTTTTACAATTGCAGGGGAAAGTGGGGCGTTAACCTGACTGGAGGCTGATTCAGTCCTGCCGATACCGGGCTCAGCATTTTTTTTGCATTTTTATGCACACGGGTTAGCCGAACAAAAATATTTTGCATAAAATAAATCTGTAAAGCTCCTCATTAGACATTTTGATGGTACCGAAAAGGTTGCAAAATTTGTGCTCAAGCCTGTCCCCCAACCTTGTGTGACACATATGCCTATGAGAATGACAACAATTTGTTTTGGTTTGGCAAAACTCCAGCACTTTGGACTTTGTGACCAATATTTTGGCAATTATTTTTCGGTTGGTTGTACCATCAACTTATTGCATTTTCCAACAGTTGTCTGCATGGCTAACACCATCAGTGGACTAAAACCAGGGTACACAACCACAACAGTCACTACAGGAAATGACGCGGAGCAGATTCTCGGATTGTGGGGGGTAAGCAGAATTATCTTCATTCTCCTTCTTCTTCTTCTGGAGTCTTTATGGACTCATATAGCCATACGGCTAGTGGTCCGACCTTACATGTGTTTAACTTGTGCCATTAGCTTCGGTCCCGGCGGCGTATTTCACGTGAACAAAAAAGCAAACAAAAAAAGCTTACGTAACCCAACCTAACCTGTCTAACATATCCTAACCTGGCGTACCTAACCTACCCAAACCCAATAACCTAACCTATTTTCTTTATTCCGAGTGTTTGTTCTCACTTTCTGTGGGTCGGAAGTGTGGGGTCAGGTGGAAAAGTGACCGATTCATACAGATAAACAATTACGCGTCCCGGCGAGGTACCGGCAACTGTCACCTGAGAGCAACTGCTCCAGCACCCACCGCTCCAGGCACCCAATCCATTGGGTCCCGGCGAGGTACAGGCATACTCTCTCGAGGGCAGCTGCTGCAGCACTCACCGCTCCAGGCCACATGTCACAACTTTTGCTGACACTGCCAGTTTTATGGCAAGCCAACCCGCAGGATTACCGGTCAGTGTCGGCGGGTGATACCAAGTGGCTTTTGTGTTCATGTAACCTGCCAGGCCTCTGTCTTGGACCTGGAACCAGGTGTTCTTTTACGTGCGCAGTGTGATGCTGCACACGGAACCTCTTTCTTAAAGTCGCATCCGAAGGACTTACAGACTGGCCACTTGGGTCTGTCTTTCCGACCATATTCACCGTGCCTCACCGGGGAGGATGCACACACAATTTGTGCCACGTCAAATCTCGCGTCCCGACTGGGAATCGAACACACAACCTTCAGATTGCGAGTCCGACGCACGAACCACTGCGCTACGAGGGCCGGACAATTCTCATTTGCATTCAAGGCTGCTTTTCAAGTTTCTCGCACATCACACTTTTCCAGTCCTCAATACTGAAAGTCGCATCTGAAACGACTCTTCGTCCTCCATGAATTGAACAGCCAGTACGGATAAATAGATACATATACACAGATGTTAAAAGGAAAAAAAAACCGGAAAATTTTCAGGAGATGTTCCTCATGGCAATACAAATCATAATGTAGGAGTGAACAATTGCTCCGACCCCCTTTTGATTTTATGGGCCTCCAAAGCCCCCAAGATGGCCCCATTTCTGGGAACTGCGGCGAATTTTCAAAATCGGCGCAGAGCAACCGCATTTTCAAAAAAAAGCCTCACAGTGGTTGGAACAAAAAATAAAGACACACCAAATGCTCTCCGACCCATCATTTTGGTGTTATTGACCTCCAACTCCCCAAAATTGGCCCATGCAAACATAGCAATAGTGGCGAACTTTCAAAATCAACTTGGATCAACCAATGCTTCAGGAAACCCCCAAAAATGGGCCAATTCTTTCGAGAAAATAAGGTATTTTTGCGCATCTATTTTTCCTCGAAATACGAGAGGGTATGGTTGGGGTTAGGTTAATGACGAAGGTTAGGTTGGGTTTAATTACAGGTTTGAAATTAGACGTTATTCCTGCTAGCCCTCAAGTGTTCCAGGACTAAGCGTCATAGAAACCCCGCATTTCAACCGATGAAGAGCAGGAACAGAGGATCATAACATGGAAGTCTGGGATCCATACCAGACTTCCCACATTGTCCAGTTAGATAGAATTCAACGTCGGGCAGCTCGCATTGTTTTGTAAAATTTTGATACAACAAGAAGTGTATCAGAAATGTTATGCACCCTAAATTTGCCATCACTTTCATCAAGACGCCTTCACAGACGTCTGCAGCTCTTCCATGATGTTGTTTATTCTAAAGTCTTGTCTCCTTTCAATATTTACCCCTTGGTTCTTCACCCAGACGCACTCAGCATTTTGCTCCTTCTCGTCGCTTTTTAACGACTTCTTTACGCGGACCTCCCGGGACGGGAACTCTCTGCCATCCAGTTCGGCTAATCTCTCTGTGTCCTAACACGATGTCTTCTCTCTTTTTGTCCCACATTGTCTCTTTTAGCTCCATTTTAACCTTTTGTTTATATTTTTTAAAATTTACGTGTCACCAGTACATTTTGCGATGATTTACAAAATACAATTACAATTACAATTATAACAAAGAAGAAGTAACGGCGGCATTTCGCTTGAGAAATTTTCTGAGGCATTCTTGCCTCTTTTTGGCTCCTGTTCGTACCAAATTCCTTGCTCTCCTTGCCAATTTCTGCTTTCTCTATATTTCCGAAAACGGAACTCATCTTCAACTCAAAGAAGTTTTTTCACAAAATCTTTCTGTAAATTTTGTATTTCAATAGGAAAAAATGTTTCTATCCGAACATCATGGAATTCATGATGGAATTTTAGTTCATCGTTGATTATTATTTTCATTTTCCTTTCAGATAAGAAAATACGATTGTGATGACGGTGGGGCGGATAATCCTTTAACAGACGAAATATGCGACATGGACTGCAAAAGTGAGTAACCAGCGTTATTTGTGCAATTTACAGCTGAAAACGTTTAAAGTAGAGACAGGAGCTGGGGATTGACATCTTATCGTTGCTTCAGATATCTCGCAACGCCGCAAACTTTACTGTGTGCGTTTTATGGAAAGACGTGTTCATATAACAACGGAAGAAAAAAAATACTTCAAGAGGCTTCCCATGACTCTCTTTGATCCAGTTTCAACAACTGTTGATCCTGTCTCTTTGTGTGCTGGCTGTGCACGTACGAGTAGGCGTATGCACTTTTATTGCACCCTGTGCGGTAAGTACCTTCGCATGTATAGGCCCTACTGGCGGCGGAAAAAGATTACCCATACATGTGAAAAATTTCCATTCTTGATACTTTAGCAAAAACTCTATGCTGTAGAAATAATAGACCCTGTTTCTTCACTAATGTCAAAATCTGAAATCTCTAGAAAGCTCCGTTGCAATTTGACGCTTTAATTTCTACCAAATGCACAGTGGCGGATCCAGCCTTTTGTCAAGGGGGGGCGCCAGTGCATGGCGCCGCAGGCGCCCAGAACCGGGGGGTCCGGGGGGCTGGAGCCCCCCGGCGGGGTTCCCTGGTGGGGGGTGGGGGGGGGGGCGAAGCCCCCCAGAAGCTAAAGACATCTTATAAAAATTGCTTCCTGAAAACCACTCTCAGAACACTTCAGAACTAGTTTTCTCCATAAAAGACACCTGTTTAATGCAGCTCAGATTCTGGTTATAGTTCTTGTTTGTGTTGGCATTGTTTACATGGAACACTCCGATATGGAAGGAAGCGATGAAGATATGGAACACATGGATGTGTGAGTCTCGTCTGTCTCTGCAGCAGAATTCCAAAGCTTGAATGCACATCGCTCTTGTTTGGGAAATCATATCAGGTTTGGAACGTTATGTCGTGCCTTACGGCGTAAGAGGTCACGTTTGGGGCTCGGCTGCTCGAGGGCAGCCGTCTCGAGGGCAGCCGCCCCAGCATTGGTCGTGACATTTCTTTCCGAGATTTGGTCGGGAAGCTTTGTTCTGCCAACAGCAAACATCCAAACATCAACATTCA
>JASGXE010012344.1:0-13699 GCA_030068105.1 Sinentomon sp. SZTP_YWyxl
GGAATAGTCAAAAAAAAATTTTTTCCAGGTTGGAAAGCATTTAATTGCGTTGGTTGGCGTCGTTTCCCAGGAAGAATTTCAACTTTGGCTGAGACAACCGTGAACTGTGAACCCAGGTCGCTTGCTTGCAGATGCGTTCCTCGCTGCAGTGTGTGTTCGCTCTCGTACAAATGCGACCAAAACCAAGGAACAACCGCCTCGATTGTCTGCCTTTTGGAATAAAACCAATAAATCATTGAATGTGTTTTTAAATAGTCAGGGTAATAATACATATGCGGGCACACTGGCTTTTCGCTTAGCTTTCTTCCTCTGTTCCGGTCCATGTTTAAAATACCTGTGCCGGAAGCTAATTTATGCAACAACTTTGTTTAAAAATACAGTGACGACTAAAAGTCGTGTAAGCTCTTCCAGGATCATCAAACTGACCTGGTTTTCATCCAGCAACAGCGTTGAAATGTATTGGATTGGATACGAAGACCTGTGCAGAAGGTTTGTCGTTATCCGAAGCTAAAAATATCGAAATTGTACTGGAGGCAAAATGTTGAAATTGACAAAAAAATTGGTAAAAATTGACAAAAATTGACAAAAAATTGGCAAAATGTTGAAATTGACAAAAAAATGGGCATCTCAGTTAGCTGCTCGGCTTTGGTCAATTTCAACATTTTGCCAATTTTTTGTCAATTTTTGTCAATTTTTTACCAATTTTTGTCAATTTCAACATTTTGCCTCCAGTACAATTTCGATATTTTTTAGCTTCGGATAACGACAAACCTTCTGCACAGGTCTTCGTATCCAACCCAAATACATTTCAACGCTGTTGCTGGATGAAAAACCAGGTCAGTTTGAATCCTGGAAGAGCTTACACGACTTTTAGTCGTCACTGTATTTTTAAACAAAGTTGTTGCATAAATTAGCTTCCGGCACAGGTATTTTAAACAGGCCCGGAACAGAGGAAGAAAGAAAGCTAAGCGAAAAAGCCAGTGTGCCCGCATATGTATTATTACCCTGACATTTAAAAAAACACATTCAATGATTTTTATTGGTTTTATTCCAAAAGGCAGACAATCGAGGCGGTTGTTTCCTTGGTTTTGGTCGCATTTGTACGAGAGCGAACACACACTGCAGCGGGGAACGCATCTGCAAGCAAGCGACCTGGGTTCACAGTTCACGGTTGTCTCAGCCAAAGTTGAAATTCTTCCTGGGAAACGACGCCAACCAACGCAATTAAATGCTTTCCAACCTGGAAAAAAAAATTTTTTTGACTATTCCCAAAAATGAGGATGGCACCTACATACCTTGGATGGCACGGTGGCAATATTTTCAAGTCGGTATATGTGGCACTGGTGGCAATATTTTCAAGTGGGTGGCACTGGTGGCAGAGCCAACAGCCGGGCAACAGCATCATCAGGGTTCCTCGAACAAACAAATCCATCCGCTTCGTGAAGCCTTGTCTGCAGAATTGACAGATTTTTGCATCAGACAATTTTTTATATCGCCTGTTAAAAACATTGCCATCACTTGCAAAAATGTGCAAAGGAGATCACTGGAGGATTGACCGTTGCCCATTGTTGCAAATGATTTGGCAGCTATTTTTAACAGCTATACCCTTCCTGACCAACGCCAATTCTTCGCAAAAAGGAAGAGTGATCAGAGGTCAACACAATGAAAAAAAATCCAAAGGGTCACCATATGATGCATGAAGATGCAAGGACGAGAAATGTGGACGAAACATGTGTGTGGATGTGTAATGGAGACAAAACCTGACCCGACGAAGAAAGCGAGTAGTGTCCCTTCGTCCTCTGCGAGGCTGCCGAATACAGAAAAGCGATAGGGTTCGTGAAGAAAGATCGATCGGAGGGAGTGAACCGGGGGGTGGTGAAACGTTGACTTAAAAATCGCAAGAAGCACAAAATCACTTTACCAAAACAAGGAAAGCCTGGGAGCAAAATAAGCCATTCCCTGATAGATTTGGGTTGGTGAGGGTGTAAGGCTTTTGGGGCTCATCAAGGAAGGGCACACCCAGTGTGGACTATCGCTATTCCCCAGGCTATGGAAAAGGCATACCAATATCCAAACAGAAAAAGCAGTGGGCTTCTAGTGTTGTTTAAGTAAGACCATGGCATCCAGTTGCACAGGAAAACCCAAAAGTGTCTTCTGGCCATTGCCCGACTTTTTCATAGGACTATTCTGTACTTGAGCAATGCAGCAGTTGCAGGTTCGCAATGATGTGTATATCCTCACGCGTTGCTGTCAACAGCAAAGTATAAACTGGTTACACGAAGAAAATGACTTGTTATGGCACAAGCAGGGCAACCTGTGTAAGGACGTAGGAAGGGAGAATGAAGGCCAGGCCAAGCCAGGCAGCAGCAAGAGGCAATAAATTCAGCTCTGAATCTGCTGATGTGGCCATTTTCACACCCTTAATGGCAGATATATAGAAAGGAAAGAAGCGGCAGCAAACGCTGTAGGTTGGCAGTGGAAAATCAATCTGGCGATGGAAAGAAACCCAGCTTCCACTTCCACCCCATCAACCTCCGATCTCAAAATCCAGCAGCCCCACCTTGTGCGGCCCCATGGTCCCTCGCTGCCCTGACGCACCCCTCAGAACCGCGAAGAGAAGAGCCAAAAGAGCTCCCTGACAACATAAAAATGCAATCACGCAAATTACGGCATTCGATTTTGGCCGGCGGCATTGAAAAGGCCACTGCAGGTTGAAACAACACCAGACAACCCTCGCTGTGTATTCACATGAGCGTTGGCAAGTGCAAAGATCGATCCAATACCTATGTACACTCAAAACGTCTTACTTTCAGTCACTTTTCAGGGGACACTTTTCAGATACCCAACCATGACTTACTTCAAGATTACAGCAATTGTTGTAATCTCTTAGTTTAAGACAAGAACGAATTTTTAAATTAATAGAGCTTCTGAAAATGTTCAAATTTGGATTTGGAATCTTGAATCAAGTCGGTATCTGAAAAGTGTCCCCTGAAAAGTGACTGAAAGTAAGACTTTTTGAATTGGAGTGTACGAATATTGTGCGCTCTTAGGCGGAACAGATAACTCACCTTTGCCCTGCATGGCAGCAACCAAAATGAGCTGGCACAAGCTGATGAAGAGAAGGCAAATGTGTTTTTCCCATTGAACTGTTGCATCCGAAGCCTTTTTCCTTTCTCTTTACTTTCATGCAGACGGTTTAAATTAAAGCGCCAAATTTCAACAGAGCTTTCAAGGCATATACAGGAAAAGAAAAAATAACTGGATGTCGGGAACACTGTTTTCTCATCATTTAACTGTGGCCTCCGTTATTCGAGCAGAAAACAAAAGTGTCCCATTGCAACAAAGGTTAAAATGAAAAACTTTAATTTCTGCGGAGCTGAGTTTTTGTAAAACTGCATTGTTGCTCCATTTGGTTACATGTACCCGACAGTTAATTTTTCTTTTCCTGTAACCTCGGTGTCGGATTGTGACCTCAGTGACAAAAGAGGATCTTCAATTTCTGCAGCATGGCGCTTTGGCTGAAATCCGAACAATCGCAATTTTGCCTGGCCTTTTGTCTGCAGCCTTGATTGCAAAATGCAAAAGATGCCAGTCACTGAAAATGCCTGTGAAATTGGAAGGGAAAACTGCATGCAGACGATTGGACGGCCGCAAAATAAAACAGGTGGCCCGGTGCTTGGCACAATGAGCAGAAGGAAAGAGATGCTTCCCCAAATCCTTGTCCTTGATTCCAAGATAAATGCAAAAACGTGTTTCGGCATTGCACAAAAACAATCTGCGACGCGCAAAAAAGTGCCCGCCTGGAGGCAGCTTCCGGCCAGCAAAACGTTTCAAAGTCCAGGCCATCAGAATATTGGGGAGGAACTTTAAAACATGTTTTAAAGGCTCCCGAAACCATCGAAAAAGACATTTTAATGCTGCTAGACAGAAACATGGCTGTTAAAAGGGCACACAAGACCAGATTACATGCCTTCCCCATCAATGGTGGGGTGATGGCGGCGAAAAATCTATAATGATTCACAGTCCATAAGCCCGTTTCTCGCACTGGGGTCCCCATAAAACTTGACGTTGCAACAGACGGCATCCCCAACATCCAACTCCCACCTCCATGCATTAAGTGCATACACAAACATCAATGCAAATTCTCCCCAGGCCCAACACTGAATGCTCAATTGAGATATAGGCCTGACAGGCCATAAATTGAGGCCTTATAAAATGATACAAAAAGAAGGGGTCGCCTTGTACACAAGTCGGGGTAAGAGAATATGAGATGCACATGCATCGTGTTATTGTTAAGATGCCTGGAGGCCGAAGGGATGGGGAAGAAGGGTTTGGAAGCAAAAGGGGGAGAGAAAATAGCAACAGCTATGGAAGAAATCCCCGGGGCTTTCGAGAATTGCCCAACCAGAACGGGTAGGGTACCTACAACCATGCTGGTTTAGGTGGCTGGCAATAAACGTTGGAGAAAGCATTTTTACATGAACCCAACACGGTTTGCTCAACTTGAATGAAACGCGTTTTCACACAAGTGCAGTTGCGCTGTAAAGAAAACGCGCAATCTCAACACCTTGTTCTAATGCGCAGACAGCGCAAGGTGGCGGACAAAAGACGCCAAATGCCCTCAAAAGCAGAACAAATCTTTTACACCTGGTATCTGACATCGTCAAGTGGAGTACCCTGCATCAGTCTGCGTCTACTGGGCAGTATGGATCATGTGGGCCCACTGAACTATCAACTGCCTGGGCCTGGACAGTCACGTCTTGGGTGCACGGGTTGCGAATTTGTCAAACACACCGGATTTCCCAACCTAGTCCTACGTCATACGCAATTTCCTTACCAATTCAGTTGATTGAAACTTAACTAACGCTAACTGAACCTGACCTAACCCGTCCACAAACACTGCCTCTGTGTTCGCGCAATGCCTCTGGTCAGCCTACTCTCTATTGTAAAGAAAAAACAATGTTTTCAGAATTTTGCCATGGGTGGGATTCGAACACACCAACAATGGATAACACCGATTTTGCGAGCGGACGCCTTATCCACTCGGCCAACCGGTCAGCTGCCGGAGTTCGCGACTGGAAGTTGCCTTGAACGAACTTATTTGTTTTGCGGTTCACTGTTCGGACGAAAATGCCTATTGCGCAGGACCACTGCCATATGACGTAGGACTAGGTTTGAAATCCGGTGGGTTTGACAAATTTGCGCACGGGTTCAGGAAAAACACCAAAAACCATTCAACAGAGGTCGGCCCTGGTTGCCAATTCATCCAAAAACACCATAAGTGTCTGGAATGGGTTGAGCCTTCGTTGGACAATATTGAGGAGAAGGGGGGCCGTGTCGGGGCGTTTGGGTTGGGGTCTCTCGTGTTTTTACGGTTTCAGTTCCAAGACCTGTCTACATTTGGCGGAGCCAATTTTACGCATGTTTTATGATGTTAACTGGGCGGACAGCAAGCAGAAGGTTGACAACAAGCAATAGGTTGTAAGGGTGGGGGTTAGGTCAGGTTTTGGTATCTGCAATTTGCAGCACGACAAATCAAGTTGTCCATCATGTCGAACATTTTTTCAGAACATCAGATTTAGTGCTGCAGTCCAGTTTGCCTTCTCGATTGTCCGTGTCTCGCTCATTCTTGCTGGGGTCGAAGGACACCTGCGACATTTTTCAAGCGATGATAGAGCAATGGCGCTGCATGTGCAGGTGGTCGCGACGCAGGACTGCCGTCAACATTAATAAATAGGATTAGGATGTTTGCCCACTATATTTTACCGCCATCAAAGTTAACATTCAAGTCGGATCACAACTGGAAAAACACGCGGTTGGAAATGAAAAATGATTCTGCGCACATTCGTATAGTGGGTGGGGATTTTGGGATTTGGTGATTACTCCAGCCATTCGTACCAACGCCGTTGTCAAATTATCAGGAGACAAATTTAGGCGATACGAAACGCAGCAGTGAGACAAGAAGCTTCCGCGGAGCAATAAAAACTGGGAATAAAAATTCAAAATCCAGAAAAATTCGAATTCGCTGCCGTTTTATCTCCAGAGTCGGAAGGCAAAAAAGGCCTAGAGTTTTCCTCTCGGGGGCAACAGGACGAGCAGAGCAGGCTACCCGGCTTCAGGCGCTGCATAACCAGAAATGCATAAGGAGGATAACCCGGAAACAAGAAGGCAAACCTTGCGGTGGCTTGAGGATTGGGTATTCCCGCAAAAGCAGGGAACGATTTTCGGAACCCGTCGGCAGCATAGGTCTGTTCGGTTCGGCACAACATATTCCTGAGCCTGTCCAGAATGCGAAATCCCCCGGATTAACAGATGAACCTGTGTCGCCGCATTTTGCGGCAGTGCCTTTCACGGGCGCATGCATCCGCGCCACAGCCGAAGGGAAAATTTGCATGTTGTCCCGTTCGCAGAGAGAGAAAATTCCAATCTTTCCCGAGGAAGTTTCATCTTCCGAGGAAAAAGAAAGCGCAAGAAGATGCCCAGTGGGGCACTATGGGATACGATACGGCTGCGGCATGGTAGACGTTGAGATGCTATAAGGACCCTGCGGCTGTGGTGCTGAAGCAAAAGAACAAAACCGTCGCAAGGCATGTTGGTTTGTCACAGCATCCGGTTTCACTTGCTATCAGGGGATTAGCACGGGAAAAAGCACTGGAAATCTTTCGGCTAGTCCACTAGATTAGCATGAGCTCTAACATCCAAAAGACGACCCCAGGATTCGATATTTGCGAGAGGCGCTATGGCCAAAATAGGGAGTTTTAAAATCGAATGTTGAACGGTGGCGAAATTAACGTACCTACTCATGACATTGCAAAAAAAAAACATCATAATGAATGCTGCAGAAATTGAAGATCCTGTTTTTCAACCGAGGTCAAAAATGACATCTCCAGAAAGATCTGTTGAAATCTGCCGCTTTTGTTTCTACCGCCTGCATGGGAAAAACGTATGTCATGAGCACATTAATTCCGCCGCCAATTTTCACTGTCAGGCCACTGAAAAAGATCCACTTTCTGCATTTGCATTTGCAAGCCATAGTGCTATTCAAGACATTCACAAATTGATGATCGGGTTAGGCGTCGTGCGATGCACTGCACAGCAAGAGAAACTCAAGATGGTGTAAGATGGAAACAGCACCAAAGACTTGCCCGCATGTGGAGTGGACCAATAAGTTCGCGGACGTGATTTTCTATTTTTGGTGAACAGCAAAGAATTGGTTGAGAATAACAACAGGTGGACGTGAAGCTGTTGGTTGGCAACAGGAAACAGGCGGTGAGGGGAAGCAGGTTAGATAAGGGACGAAGAGTATTCGCAACCGCAAATCACGTCGTCCGCGAACTTTTCAGGTCTTCGGAATAGTTAGCTGAAAGATTTCGTTTCCCCGCACACGTTTGAGATTTATGGGTAAGTCCAGCTTCGCTCCGGATCGCCTTTGGACAGCTCCCCTCCCTCGAAAGCAGGGCGCGATTTTCAGGGGGTACGGGGGGTAATACCCCCCAGTTGAAAAATATTTCACCCAAAATTGAGATATTTTATGCATAAATGTGGGTATTTTGCTCTAAAAGTTGAGGTTTACCCCCCCCCCAGTTAACTTCCAACAAATCAGTCACTGCTCGAAAGAGAGAACACAACCAAAAAATCACTTTCGGTGGAGAGATCATCACGGGGGTAACGCTAACTCCAGGGGCAAAGCTAATGCGAGGTTAATTTTTATCATTGGATCAGATTGGAAAAATTTGCCTTGCATAGACGTTACCTCTGGAGTTAGCGTTACCCAGTTCGTGATCTCTCCGCCGAATGCGAGGCAAATTTTTCCCATGCAATCCAGTGATAAAAATTTGCCCTGTCTTGGCTTTACCTCTAGAGTTAGCGTCTATGACAGAGTCCAAATCGACTTTTTCTGACCTATGTATGACCGAGAGAATCATAAGGAATGCCGTCCAAATCAACAGCTGGTCAGCCAGCCAACCCACGCAAGCCACGTTTGACGTTTATCAGCTCAAAATGACGGCAATCGCAGAAAAAAATGAACTCAGTTCTATTAATCTCATCCGAGCTATGCAACATGCAAAAACATTTCCGATGTTTTATATCTCGTCTGCGCATACGGCCATTACACACGTACGGATATTGGGTGTAGACTGCAGGCCCCATCGCATCACCGAAGCAAGTGCAGATACGAATACGGCCAAGCCGCATTTACACACATTACCCAGAACACTTAAAAAACAAATTACACGAATTTAAAATAATAAAAAATACCATCCAGCATCAAGCTAATGGCCATTAGGACTTCCTTCCTTCTGCTTAAGTTTATCCCATCTCCGAGCTAAACCCACAAATATAACCAGCTCAATATCGCCGCGGTGGATGGAGCGTGGATGTCCCCCCCTTTCCCATAGATAACGAACCAGAAGGCGCCACGATCATTAAAATGGGGGCTAGAGAGGGGGACTTAGGCACCCACAAACGTGGGAGGGGGCTGGGAAATCAGGTGGATTTTGTTCAGCGAAACATGTTCCGTTGGGAGTCGACCAAAACAAAATCCATCGCGGCCACGGAGAACTTTTTACCGAACCCAGCTGATTGCGAGAACATCTTTTTCTAAGCCAGCACTTGCTTTAATCCTTTATACCTAATCCAAGAACCGGTACAAGATAAAGCACATTACTGCATCAAGCTTTTTGCGGCCCGTCTCCCATAGTTACCTCACGTCTCTGTTTCGGATTGTATTTACCCCGGGCTTTGACGCCCTTACAATAGGGAGAAGGGTCCAGAGGAAAACTGCCTCGGTGATAATTTCGCCCCTATGTGACAAGGTTTTCTTGACTTTCACTGACAGAACCCGTATAACACAATATGGCCTCATTTGAAAATCGAGCTTTTCCCACCAACTTTCCACCGAGGCCGTTTTCCACCGGACCCTTCTCTCAGCCGATAAGGCTGAAAAGGTGGGGACAATCAAACCCACATGGGCAAAAACGTTCACATGACCATCGATAGTCGATACACGCTAGTTACCATGGGAATGTTAGCTGTCAATTGCCAATTCCGCGCACAACAACAGCGAAGAAAAAGCTTTAACCCCTGCAAAGGATATAACCCTTCCCACATCAATGGCAGACCTTTCTTATGGGTAACAGGCAGGATCTCGGTAGTTGTGTTAAGCAGCTATTGTGCCCGCAAAGACAATGACAATACACCCACCAATTTCACCAACTGTTGTAAACAAATCGGTTGCAGGAATAACGTCTAATTTTCGAAAGGTCAAAAAGGTGTAATAAGGCGCTGATTGATACTCCAATCTAACTTCACCATAACCGAACCCTACCTAACCTAATCCAACCCCTATTTTCACTTTAAAGTTGAATTACATCTGGTCCTACATTCCGCGGAATTTTTATAACTTCAGAAAAATAGACGTTATTCCGCGCACCCAAACAAATCACACGTGTCAAGTTTTTGTCCGCAGGCTTCTCGAGGCTATCCAAAGTGACAAAAGCAGCGACCATGAGCACACCAGTGGTCGTGGGCCACAAACGTTGGGTCTATAGGTGGGCACCCTATAGGGTAACAGTTTACAATACCGCCCTACCACCCAAACCACCGAAGCCACCCGAACTACCGGAGCCGTTTATACCACCGCAGCCACCCAAACCGCGAATCCACCGGAACCACCGGAGCCTGTTGAATCACCGCCGCCACCCGCATGGCGTTTCCCACCCGTGCAACAATCGCCACCACCGGAGCCGGTTCGGTGGCTCCGGTGATCAAAACAACTCCTGCGGTTCGGGGGGTGTGGTAAAACGCCGAAGCGCAAGCTTCAGCAGTCGGCAGGTATCTTTGTGCTTTTTCTTTTGTCTTTTATTATAGCTATTCGTTTTTTCCATTCAAGCCTTTTTTCGGATTGCATGCCGTCGCGTTTTCGACATCCTGCAGGCTTGGTGTGGTTGTGAGAGAGACGCAAGCCTGTCCAGGCTTATCCATGAAATTTTCCAAGTATAAGGTCGTAGCGCACAAACTCACAGAACCGACAATGCTGCGACCTCTTTGGTCCATGACAAAAGATGAAATCATGACTGAAATCATTACATATGTGATCATCGGCAGGATTGAATAATTTTTTTTGCTGGATAAGCCAATCAGGTCCTTTTAAATTTCAAAGAGAATCTAAGATCTTGCTTTGGCGAGGCCATCGTTGAGTGATGCCCTCTCAAATTGCTCATTTCCCGACATTTCCCATAACTCCAAAGGGCGTAATACGTGAAGCTGGCTTTCATGTGTGAAGGCTCTCAATCGTGTGATGCGTGTAAAAACCCTTCTGGATAAGACCTTTACCCGATATTGCACCTGTCAAACACAGCAAAACGATGCCAATTCAGATCACTTCTTTCACAGAAATTACCCCTGAAAACAATCGGCTACGCTTTTTCGGTGGAGAAAAGCGAGCGTGTGATGTGTGTAGCGTGCTTTCATTTCCCACAGGGGCAAAGATCATTAGTGAAATGCTTGCAAAGTGATTCCCTTTCAGATGACATCATTCCATGAAATTGCCCCTGAAAACAATCGGCTACGCTTTTTCGGTGGAGAAAAGCGAGCGTGTGATGTGTGTAGCATGCTTTCATTTCCCACAGGGGCGATAATCATTAATGAAATGCTTGCAAAGTGATTCCCTTTCAGATGACATCATTCCATGAAATTGCCCCTGAAAACAATCGGCTACGCTTTTTCGGTGGAGAAAAGCGAGCGTGTGATGTGTAGCGTGCTTTCATTTCCCACAGGGGCAAAGATCATTAGTGAAATGCTTGCAAAGTGATTCCCTTTCAGATGACATCATTCCATGAAATTGCCCCTGAAAACAATCGGCTATGCTTTTTCGGCGGAGAAAAGCGAGCGTGTGATGTGTGTAGCGTGCTTTCATTTCCCACAGGGGCAAAGATCATTAGTGAAATGCTTGCAAAGTGATTCCCTTTCAGATGACATCATTCCATGAAATTGCCCCTGAAAACAATCGGCTACGCTTTTTCGGCGGAGAAAAGCGAGCGTGTGATTGGTCGTGCTTTCATTTCCCACAGGGGCAAAGATCATTAGTGAAATGCTTGCAAAGTTATCCCTTTCATGACATCATTCCATGAAATTGCCCCTGAAAACAATCGGCTATGCTTTTTCGGTGGTGAAAAGCGAGCGTGTGATGTGTGTAGCGTACTTTAATTTCCCAGAGGGGCAAATATCATAAATGAAATGCTTGCAAAGTGATTCCCTTTCAGATGACATCATTCCATGAAATTGCCCCTGAAAACAATCAAAACAATCGGCTATGCTTTTTCGGCGGAGAAAAGCGAGCGTGTGATGTGTGTAGCGTGCTTTAATTTCCCTCAGGGGCAAATATCATAAATGAAATGCTTACAAAGTGATTCCCTTTCAGATGACATCATTCCATGAAATTGCACCTGAAAACAATCGGCTATGCTTTTTCGGCGGAGAAAAGCGAGCGTGTGATGTGTGTAGCGTGCTTTAATTTCCCACAGGGGCAAATATCATAAATGAAATGCTTACAAAGTGATTCCCTTTCAGATGACATCATTCCATGAAATTGCCCCTGAAAACAATCGGCTATGCTTTTTTGGCGGAGAAAAGCGAGCGTGTGATGTGTGTAGCGTGCTTTAATTTCCCACAGGGGCAAATATCATAAATGAAATGCTTGCAAAGTGATTCCCTTTCAGATGACATCATTCCATGAAATTGCCCCTGAAAACAATCGGCTATGCTTTTTCGGCGGAGAAAAGCGAGCGTGTGATGTGTGTAGCGTGCTTTAATTTCCCAGAGGCGCAAATATCATAAATGAAATGCTTGCAAAGTGATTCCCTTTCAGATGACATCATTCCATGAAATTGCCCCTGAAAACAATCGGCTATGCTTTTTCGGCGGAGAAAAGTGAGCGTGTGATGTGTGTAGCGTGCTCTAATTTCCCACAGGGGCAAATATCATAAATGAAATGCTTGCAAAGTTATTCCCTTTCAGATGACATCATTCCATGAAATTGCCCCTGAAAACAATCGGCTATGCTTTTTCGGCGGAGAAAAGCGAGCGTGTGATGTGTGTAGCGTGCTTTAATTTCCCACAGGGGCAAATATCAACAGTGAAATGCTTGCAAAGTGATTCCCTTTCAGATGACATCATTCCATGAAATTGCCCCTGAAAACAATCGGCTATGCTTTTCCGGCGGAGAAAAGTGAGCGTGTGATGTGTGTAGCGTGCTTTAATTTCCCACAGGGGCAAATATCATAAACGAAATGCTTGCAAAGTGATTCCCTTTCAGATGGCGTCATTCCATGAAATTGCAAAAAAATCGGCTATGCTTTTTCGGCGGAGAAAAGCGAGCGTGTGATGTGTGGCGTCCTTTAATTTCCAAAAGGGGCAAATATCATAAATGAAATGCTTGCAAAGTGATTCCCTTTCAGATGACATCATTCCATGAGATTGCCCCTGAAAACAATCGGCTATGCTTTTTCGGCGGAGAAAAGCGAGCGTGTGATGTGTGTAGCGTGCTTTAATTTCCAAAAGGGGCCAATATCATAAATGAAATGCTTGCAAAGTGATTCCCTTTCAGATGACATCATTCCATGAAATTGCCTCTGAAAACAATCGGCTATGCTTTTTCGGCGGAGAAAAGCGAGCGTGTGATGTGTGGCGTGCTTTAATTTCCAAAAGGGGCAAATATCATAAATGAAATGCTTGCAAAGTGATTCCCTTTCAATGACATCATTCCTGAAATTGCCCCTGAAAACAATCGGCTATCTTTTTCGGCGGAAAAGCGAGCGTGTGATGTGTGTAGCGTGCTCTAATTTCCCACAGGGCAAATATCATAAATGAAATGCTTGCAAAGTGATTCCCTTTCAGATGACATCATTCCATGAAATTGCCCCTGAAAACAATCGGCTATGCTTTTTCGGCGGAGAAAAGCGATCCGCTCGCTTTTCTCCGCCGAAAAAGCACCTTGGGCATCCCTGAACAAATTTCCGCGCGACGCCAACTCACAGTGAAAGGACTTTGTGTTTCAAGAGACAGAGCTTCTGGGGGGCTTGGAAGGCAGGCCATCAAAGCCAGAGCTGTCTGACAAGAAACAGGTTTTCAGAAATCGGCCGAAGAAGAAACGAATTCAAGGGTTTTTAAAGGTGCCGAATCTTCCACAAAACCTTCACAAACGTTCAGGGAAGAAACGGTACGTGCATCAATGGTGGAGACATGAGCAGGATGTCGCGTTCCCAGTTAGTTCTTCCATTCTAGCTAGCAAAATAGATCAGCAATTTCAGCGTGTATTTCCTCAGCAGGCTGCTGTGGCGTTTGTTTGTTTTAGTTTTGCGGGTGCATTGGAATTCGGCTTGCGGGAAAGAAAGTGCAAGTGCCAAACTCATCCGTGCAGCAGCTGAGCTCCCATTTGCACTTCCATTAGCGCACACTTTTTCAGTGCATTCAGCCAATATCTACTGTGAGAGAGGTACGGTGCAAGTCTGTAAACCACGACATTACACCAACACCGTTGCAGTGTGCAGTGTTCCTGTCAGGCAGCTGTCGGTTGCAACTGAAGCGGGAAAATGAACGCCCCAGCGAATCCAGTGGCGTGTTTGTTGTTCAGTTCCGTCAGCAGACAGACAGGCAGTCCCAGGCAGGCCCAGGCGATGGATGATCTTGCTCCTGGAGG